>VHZZ01001420.1:40285-53272 GCA_009801015.1 Silene noctiflora | reverse complement strand
GGAAATGAAGAACAATAAGGAAGTGAAGAACTTGAACTTGAAGAACACAAACTAAATAAATCTTGAATTGGAATGGAATTGTATAAAGGAATGATTAAAATATAACAAGAATGAAATGTAAACTAATCTAAACTAAATCTAAACTAAACTAACTACTAAAGTTTTAGAGAGAATATAAGAAAAATGTGTGTAGAATGGGATATGGAGTGGTCGTACGAGGCCTAGTATTTATAGGGGAAGAGAGGAGAAACGTAAACAATCCCTTAAATGATCTAGGCATTTAAGTACGGGCAACCCCGATCGGGGTCACCCATCCCCGATCGGGGACGTGAGTTCCTCGGTCATTCCTCTTAATTCCTCGCTTAAATGCATATGGAATCCAATGTTTGCGGTTTAATGCTCCTTTAAGCGTCTGATTAAGAGCCTTCTCATTAGCATCCAATGTGCTTTAGCATCCAAAGTCTCCACCTAATTTGGACTTGAATTTGGGCTTGACTTTGTATTTAACCTCATTTGCATTTCCATTCTTTGATCCAAAATTATTTCCCATGCAAACCCATGCAATATGCAACACTTGGTCCATTTCTTGCTCATGACTTAGCCTTTGCATTCTAGTCTTGCATATTTAGTGTATTTTAGCTCCTAAAAGCTTAATTTCCTACAAAACATGTTAAAACAAGCAAATGCAACTAGAAATACAATATTAGCTCAAAAACACTAAGATAAGTGCTAAATGACATGAAAAATGGAGCTAATATAAGGGGTAAAAGTATATAAATTATGCACTTATCAAATGTGCATTTCTTAATTTTGCCATATAATTTCTGGTTTTTGAGAATTTCAAAAACTATTTCCAGGTGTGATAAATGTTCAGAAGGACTGTTGCTGTAAATAAGTATATCATCAAAAATAAACTACAGCAAATTTTCCCAAGCAAGGCCTCAATACCTCTGTCATCAACCTCATAAAGGTACTTGGTGCATTTGACAAGCAAAATGGCATCACGAACCACTCATATAAGCCATGCTTTGTCTTGAATGCAGTCTTCCACTCATCTCTTTCCCTGATCCTCACTTGATGGTATCCTTGCCTTAAAACAATCTTGGAGAAGATACTAGCACCACTCAATTCATCAAGCATATCATCTAGCCTTGGAATTGGGAACCTATACTTGACTGTAATATTGTTGATAGCCCTGCTATTAGTACACATTCTCCAGGTGCCATCTTTCTTTGGCACAAGCAATGTTGGCACAGCACAAGGACTGAGTGACTCCCTCACAAATCCCTTGGCCATTAACTCTTCAATTTGATGCTGCAATTCCTTTGTTGCAGTGGGATCACATCTATGTAGTAAGAGACGGAAATTAGGCATGGACTAATAATTATCTAGAGTTGATAGCAAAGGAAAGACCCAACCTCTCGATGTGAATCTAACCCCTAGTTTATGATTAATTAACTTACTCATTCAATTAACCCTAGCCCACAAATTGTCATCAAAATCCTATTACTAGTCAAGTTACTCACCCAACATGTAGATAAATTAGAAGAAAGGACTCGACTTACTCATTCAAGCATTTCCTCAAGCACTTATAGTGCAAGACAATTTGTAAAGGGAACAAATCAATAATTATTGTTAATCCATACCAATACCATATCATAAGCACTACATAGGATCTCCCTACATCCTAATAGGGGAACAACTCACACATATTTGGAACAAACACAACAAAACTCATGGAAAATGAACAAAGTTGAACAATAAACATAATACTAGTATAGATGGTAAGGAAATAAACAAAGAATGTAAATAAACAAGTAATGGAAACTAAGAAAGAAATTATACCAAAGGTTGCAACTTTGATTGAAAGGGAAAGTGATCCTTCAATTCTTCACTTACAACCCAATGTCACAAACATAAACTAAGAGATGTAACGAATTCTAGTCTAAATTGTTGAGTAATTAAGCTATAATTAAGGAGAGATTAAGTAATTAAGCTATAATTAAGGAGAGATTAAGAGAGTACTTAAGTAAACTTGCATAAAATAGGGTATTTCTAAGATCTAGGGTTGTGTCAATACAATTAAGGAGAGGGGTATTTATAGTTTTTCCAACAAATGGGTCAAAATTAGAGAAATAAGTGAAAATGCGGTTTTGTGCTCGCAGCCGGCCGGCCGGCTGCCGGTGTACCCACCGGCTGGGAGTGCATTGTCTCCAAACATGGCATTTTGTGATACCAGGTAGCAGGAGCCGGTGGGCAGACTGCCGGTGCACCCACCGGCTCTGAACACTCCAAAGAGCATTTGTTTTTCCACCTTCCAAAATAAACTAAGGCATGGGATCTGCTCCAGCCGGTAGGCAGGCTGCCGGTCAGTGGCTGGGAGCTCTTCTTCAACTTTTCCTTCAAAACTCGGTATGTCAGGTGGCCCTTGCCGGCTGGCAGGCTGCCAGTCTGCCTACCGGCTGGGAGCACTCCAGAATGCACATTGGCTTCTACCTCAAAAATTATTCTAAGTATGGAATGGGTTCCTAGCCGACTGGCAGGCTGTCGGTCAGTGCGCCGGCTGGGAGCCTCTTTAAGCCTTGTTTTCTTCTCCTTTCCCATGCTCTCTTTTAATTCACCTCCTTTTACTCCCGTTTCTTCAATTCCATCTCATGTCCTTCAAAACGAAACATAGGCTCATAGAATGGGGAATACGGGCACAAAATGCAAAGGAAGGGTGCAAACCATTCCGAAACGGATCAAAATGCATGGCAAAGAAGGGTAAATATCGTGCCAAAATAACCACATATTAATTAACTTCGTCATTTTTGCTAGTGGAACCGTAAGAACTATTCCCAGTTGATGCCGGGCCTTGATATCCGCGTCCCACAGTCGTGGACAGGAGTCCTTTGCGAATATCGTCTTCAATTCTCGTACCTAGTACAGTTAAGTCCTTGAATGACTTGATATTTTGGTACCTCAAGTGATTTGCATAGATAGGCTTTAGGTTGTCCACGAATTTCTCCACAAGAGTGGCCTGATATGGACGTTCAATGAGCTGAGTACTAGTCTTTCTCCACCTACTTAGGAAGTCGGTGAAACCTTCCTTCTCATTTTGAGTTAATACCTCTAAATTGCGCATATTGACTTGGATTTCAGCATTATCTGGGTATTTCTTGGTGAATTCAATTGCAGCCCCGTCCCAAGTCGCGATCTTTTTGGGGTCTAGAGAGTAAAACCATTGTTTGGAGATTGTATCGAGAGATGAAGGAAAGATCCTTAGGAACATCTCAAGTTTGATGCCCTTGATGGACGTGTAGTCTTTGAAAACACGAATATGATTTAATTGGTTTTCGCGCCCCTTGAACTTTGGAATGTCTGTCATGTTGAAATTAGTAGGCAATTGAGTATTCATTGCCTCATACTTCCGACTGTTTTCTCTATATATATTGTCCCCTTTAAGGTACATAAGTTGCTCTTCCAGGTAGCGAAGACGCTTTTCAGCTTCAGTGAGCGCAGGAGGAGGATTAACTTTTGGGGTGCATTCGGGTTCAGGTTGTCGCAATGGAATATGAGGAATAGGAATGTTCTCAACTGTAGGAGGTATTCTATCTTCTACTGAAATGATGCGATCTTCGATTGTTTGCAGAAGGATGTAAGCAGTATCCTGACTAGTTTGGAGACGAAGGAGCGCATCCAAGGCTTGATCCATACCATTACCAATAGGAGGGGGTTGAACATGGACGCTCCCTTCACTTTCATCAGTTCCGACCATCTTGGACTGAGACAGAAATTGATGGTGAATCAAAATACTGTCGACCATCTTGCACACTTACATAACCAATATGGAAGACGACTCGAAATGAACTCGCGTGGACTTGTGTGTCGTGCACAAGATGATTTTGAAAGACAATTTTTGAAATGTGATGCTTACAAATCATTGGGCGTGATCATAGGTGTGTTGACTTGAGTTTTAAAAATGGCGGCGTGACGCTTAGGATTTTGATTTGAAGGCCCAAAATGAATGAGAAATGGATTGTGAAATCCGACAAAGTTTTAACTTGATTTAGTTCGATTTTTTTAGGCCCTTAAAAAGGATTTTCATTTTGAAGGACTTGAAAATTTTGAGAAAGAGGTTTTGAAAATTTTGACATGGTTTCGTTTTACAAAAGGTAATAACATACAAGACATAAGCATATATACTATCATTATAACAGTATGTTGAGTGCTTTTAAGATGGTTTTAGCTTAGAAGGGTGGGTTGGCACACCAAGATATCAAACCCTGGTCTTTGGAGAGGTCCATGCCAAACATGAGTAAGGTCGGTTCCTAGTTCCATTTTCTCGAGTAGTGAAAGCTCTTGATAGAACCATGAGTAAGTATCGTGGTGTGTTTGACGTCAATCGCTATCCATCTACTAGGAACAAATAGGAATTTACACCATCGAGACGGGACGATCGGTCGAATTGGTTTGGTAAAAAGCCTAGGAAGGCTAGATGAAACGACCTAAGAAGTTCGTGTAATGAAAAATCAACAACTATCTTATATAAACTATCCCTAACCCTGTTCAAGTTTCACCCTGAGTAACGTTAGAGTAAGTCTAAGTGTATCATCCCCAGTGGAGTCGCCTAACTATGGACCAAGCCACCCGCGCGTTGTGAATTTGAGGCGGCGGCACTTCTCCCACGGAACCTTGGTGAACCAAAGCACGTCATGGGTTGTTACCTATTTGAAAGGCATTGAAACCGATGAATGGTTTGAACAAACCTGGATTTGTGGAATCGCCACCAATTTTGTGGTAAATTGGAACCGTTCGAATACCTCATGCCATGTCAAGACACAAAGTAGTGACATGAACACTAAGAAATTCGTTACCCTTAGATCTAGAATGACTCTCGCGATGTCAATAAACACGGATGCTCACAGATATCTGAGTAAGGGGTGAGGGTACGTATTAAGAAACTCTTTATTTGAACACCTAATCTCACCCGCCTCGATAATGGCCTCTACTAATGATCATGGAAATCATTTATACTCGATATGTTGTTGATTATATGCATGCAAGCAACATCCAATTGATTAAGCCTAACATGTGAATATTGAGACTAAGTCGGTTGGTCGTACAATTTAGCAAACAATTGGGTCGAAGTAGGAATTTACATTCATTGCATGTGAATTGCCACGTAAATAAATCATACAAGATAAATAAATAAATTACAAAGCGATAAATTACAATGGGTTTTCATGAATTTACGTCATAAACATGCTCAAGAGAATATAGAGAAAAGGAAATAAAAGAAGAAATTAAAAAGAAATAAAATATGACCAAATACAGAGTGATAATATGGATAATAGCCGATTATAAACCTAATTATAAAGCCTACGTCAAGACGAGAAGAGTTTAGAGGCATAAGCCAACCCAGAACAGGCGCAGCATCTACTGCGTCCTCCAGAAGAGGCGCATCAGACCGTGCGTCTGTTCTTGAGTTGGGTTCGGACTGTGAAAGTCATACCCGTGAGTTAGTTAATATTTGTTAGTTATTTGGATGGATTATTCGTATTAAACTCTAAAGTGAAGTGATTTATACAGGTTATGTAATAAAAGATTGTCATAAAGCTCAAAAGATATACAAAAGCCGAATTTTAATGATATGATATACAAGAATCGAACCATTGAAACCCGGATTTGAATAAGAGACAAAAACCCGCAAATATTGAATTATAATGGATTTAGGTCGAAAAGGATTTTATAAATCTAAGAAACTGGGAATTTACAGGAGAAATAAAGAAAAAGAAATAAGGAAAAAGAAAGACGAAACTGCTAGTACTTGAGGAATAAGAAGAAGAGAAGCAGCATACTAGGCACCTCTAGAAGAGGCGTAGCAGATGCTGTGACTAATCCAGAAGGCGTGTCTACTGATGCGATTCTTCTCGACAGTCTTTCCCTGCTATTTCGTTAAAAAAACGATTTAAAACTACGATTTTGAAAACGCTTTTGAGCATGTTCATGATATAAATTCTTACATGAATTATAAAAACAGAAAATAAATACAAATTGAGATTTTACACCCTTAGACTTATATGCTTACGAAGCGATATTAACTAAATTGTCGTTAGTGGTTGCTCGACTCGATGTAGATTTGAAAGCGCCCTTGAATAAGGATTTTAGTAACGATTGATTTAGTGGATTAAGTGGAGTTGGTCAAATTGGTCGGTCATACAACGAGACTAGTACCCAAAATGACTTGGGGTTACGGGGTCGAGTAGATCAAGCATGTAGGCGTTAAAAGAAATAGCACGTGGTCTTAAAAAGCAAAGAGATAAGAGAAGGGGCGGACACTCACGTGAAGAATATGTGAGGTGGAGGCCTCTATTTATACTAATCACGAGGTGTAAATTTAGGAAAAAGATAAGATTTGGAAAAGAATCCGGAAATATTCTGGAAACTGACAAAAATCAGCCCAGGAAAAGGTGTAGCAGGTACTGCGACCTTTCCAAGAGGCGCAGTACCCTCTGCGTCCTCTCCTGAGGCTTTCCTTCCTCGGCAAGAAAGATTTCCGAGGTTTAAATTAGGAATTAGGGAAGATGTAGTCTTCCTTATTCCAGAAAATGAGATACTTTCGAGACTTTAAAATAATAAAATAATATTTAGGAAAATTCTAGAATATTCCGACTCAGTTTTAAGACGGTTTTAGAAAATGAAGACAGTTTTTGACCCGAACTCCAAATGTACCCTAATTACTGCCAAAACGACCGTATAGCACGTAGACGACGACCAAGGAGTTGACACGACTGTTTGAGCTACCACTTGTCGACTAATTTACGAAATGTTATAAAATCACTCTGTATGTTAAACATCCTTATGATAATCTTTTGTTTTTGGACAATAATAATTTCATATTTTTTTTAAAATAAACATATTATAATATTACTAAATATATAATCGCCTCTATAAATATTTATCTGTTTAATATTTGTATGTTATTTTTTATATTATCACAATACTTGACACACTCAAAAGATTTTGTGTTGATATCTAAGTTTCAATGATGACTCTTTTTGGTACGATTCAATTCAACATTTTGTTCATTCGGGTTTGATTGAGTCGTAGCTCTATAATTAGAATTCGGTTTTGTTTATCGTTGGATGAACTGCATTGCGGATATTGATCCCAAAAGAAACGGTAGGTACAGCTAGTCCGTGAACAGCCAACCATYGCACTGTAAAAATTGGATAGGTTCGATCTATGGTCATTGTGCCTCYTAAAAGGATCTACTAAATTCATTGAGTTGTTCCAAAGAATAAAAACAGCCTGTTATTAATGGAATTCCTTGTCGGTTCTCTGTGAAATATTCGTTTAGCTGAGGGCTTCCAGACACACGCTAAGCTAAACCTGTACTGACGAATAACAAACCCACAATGAATAAGGAAGGTATGGTAATACTATGAATGACCGGGGGGTCGAATATCAATACTGGTAATAATATCCGGAAAAAAACGTTCTCACCTTATGATAATATTCTGATGTAGGACAATTCACCCCACCTTATGATACTTGAGAGACTCAAAATATTTTGTGTTGATACTTAAGATTCAATGATAACTCGTATAATTATGGGATCACCCCACCTTATGATAATCTTCTGATGTGGGACAATTTACCTTATGACAAATCTTCTGATGTGGGATAACTCAACTATTTATTCGTAGTATATTTATCACACCTACATTATTTTTCAATGTGAGACAAATATTATATTGAGAAGTATACCATATTTTACGCACCTAATTCGACATCCAACCCGATTTGATAATGAACAAATACTATATTATCTATTAATATCCGTACGTTTCTTTTATCATAATTAAAATATGTGCAAATAATATAAAACCAATAGTCTAATGATAGCATTTTTTTACCACGAATCTAACTATATAATTTTAAAAATTTTTTTATGATATTTTTTTGCCAAGTGAAATGTATAAGTTTTTATATAAATAGAAATTATAATCATCGTCACTTGAATATAATATAGAAAATTATATCATATTGTGGAGAGAATGATACAAACTCTTAAGAGCTTTCTAAAACAATACTTAAGAGACTCAAAAGATTTTGGGTTGATACCCAAGTTCCAATGATGTATCTTATTTATATAATCATAGAATCACCTCATCTTATGCTAAGCTTTCGATGTGGGACAATTCTATATTTATATATGAAATTTATTCACCACACCTGTATTATTTTTCAATGAGGGACAAATAACATACTAAGAAATACACCATCTTTTTCGCACCTAGTTCGACATCGCCCAAATTCTGAATACGGGCAATTGCTACTACAATATATGTAATAGTTATATACCATCTATTAATAGGTGTATGTTTTTTTTCTGTTTTTTATCATAATTAAAAGGGTTATTTAATGACAATAATCCAAACTAAGCCTCTCCTTCCCCATTTAATCCAACTTATTGATTATCCCATATTAATTTGATTTTTTCTATCATTTATCTTATTTTGATCTTTTAGATGGGCAACCTGTTAAACAAGTTATACCTCTATTTTAAACGCCCTCTTTCATCTTCCATAACCTACTTTCATAACCAATATCATTTCTAAAACAAATCAAAATAAGATAACTTCAGCACTGAAAACAACAACACCACCACCACATAGCCTAATCTTCTTCTTAGCCCTAAGAGCTTGTCACCACACCGTCATTAGCATTACCGAGACCGTCGTCATCACCATCCTTCAATTGCCACGCGCCTATTACAAGTAATGGGTTCGTGAGCGTTTTTCTGAAACTCTTACCCTAAATTGATTTGGGAAAAATTTTTAATTAGGTTGATATGTTAATTAATTTGAGGAAAATATCAATTTGGGGTTTTCTTTAATTCTAATGTATTTCCGACAGAGTCAAAGCAGCCTTTTGGGTTGAATTTTGTGAGTCAAGATTCAATTTGGGTGGTAGAGGTGGAGATGGGTGATGGTGAATTTCCGATAATGTGATTGACGATGATGGTATTAGTAGCAATGACTAGTGATGGTGACAAAGTGGTATTTTAAAGGTGAAGGTCAAATTAGGGAAGATGGAGTATACTGTATGTGAATTGTATATAAGACATGGTGGTGAATGGTGAAGATGGGATCGGGTCATGGTGATGTGAAGGCACCTTCTTCATTGTGAGGGGAAATATAGCAAATAAAATGGAGAAGATAGAAGTAAGGAAAAAAATGCAGGAGTGTTGAACCAGAAAATGGAGTCTTTTTAAAAAAAAATTGAATGTTGAAGATGAAGGAAGAAGAACCCAGAAAGATGAACCCTAATTATCTTTAAAAAAAAGTGAAGGAAACCTGCTAATATGTTGGAATAACCGTTATAACCAGTAAACATGAAAGCTGGTGTAAAATAAGATAAATGATAGAAAAGATCAGATTAATATGAGATAATCAATAGGTTGGATTAAATGGGGAAGGGGAGATCTAGTTTGGATTATTGTTATTAAATAACCCTAATTAAAATACATGCGAATAATATGAAATTTATAATCCAATGATAGCATTTTTTTTACCACCAATCTAGTTACATTATTTTCGTAATATTTTTACGATATTTTTTTGTCAAATGAAATGTAAAATTTTTTATATAAAAATTATAAATATTGAATATAATATAGGAAATATATATTATATTCTAATTATAATAATAGTTAAAAAATTTCCACTATATTTTTTATATCAAAAATATTATTTAGGATACTTTTCTTAAATTAATTAATTTTTAATAATACAAACTCTAAAGAGTTCTCTAAGATAATACTTAAAGAGAGTCAAAAGATTTTTGTTTGATACCCAAGTTTCAAAGATGGATCATATTTATAATTATAGGATTACCCACTTAATGGTAATTTTTTTATATGGGACAATTCTACTATTTATATGTAATATATGCATGACACCTACATAATACTTCAATGTGGGACACATAACATATTAAGAAGTACACCATCTTTTATCATAATTAAAATATGAGAAAATAATAATACTTCGTTTATACTATTGAACTGTTTACGTTTTCTATTTTACCTCGTTCCGCTTGACTAAGTTTCTATATATGGGTATTTTTTTTATCAATTAAATGACCCACATACTCTTGTCTACTTTTATACCTTTCGGTGGGTGGGTGCCAAAATATGAGGGGGGTTACATGAGACTAGTTGCGTAAGTAAACATATGAAAAGTAGCGATATTCCATTTTCATAATATTTGTGCAAAAAGTAAAGGTAAACAATTCAATGGAAGGGAGGAAGTAGTAAATAATACGAAATTTATACTCAAATGAAAACAGTTTTCGCTACGAATCCAAATATTTAAGTTTCTAAATGTTATGCATTATACTTTTTGGTTAGATTGGTAATCAAATAGTTCTTTTATTTAAAAATATATCTTTGATATTAAAAATATTACATTTTGTCATAATTTTGGAAGGCTTATAATATACTTTCCTAGTATTAAAAAAGATAATTTGGACGCTCTAATATCGCTCGAAAAAACCCTTTTTTATATAGATATATAGATAAACACAACTTGTCAAGAATTAGGAAAGTAAAATAAACGGACTGTGTTTAGGAAAGTTAACTTAAGAACGATTCTAATTGAGCTTCCAACTGTTAGTCACGTCCTTGAGAATGTTTGGATGTCCTAATCCGCACCATATGTGTCACCCGCGTAAGATTGGACAGCTCAACTTAAAACGATCATATCTCCTTCGTTACTTAACCAAATAAGGCATATGACCACTTGTTGGAAAGTTAACCTCGTATACTTTCATCTCCAAGTGAAATCACATCAAAATAAAGCATATATTATTATGATATATTTAGCTTTAAATTCAAGTGAACGAATCTTGGAATGTCAAGTGTGTTTTGAACTTACTTTTTGAACATATATCCATGTCTTTCCTATATCAATGATGCTATCTATTATTAATAGAAAGAGTTGTTTTGTGCTCCTTGTGTATATTTGTAACACCCCAATTATCCGGCCAAGACAATTGGAGCATTACAATCACGGGTTCCCGAGGTAGTGTTTCGGATATACAATCAAGAAGCCTTTATTATAATTAATGATTTAGTAAATTATATAAATGTAAACAGATTAATAAATGAATACAATTCATGCTACTACGACCCTCTAAACGACTTTATCTAATACCGGCTCAACTCCAAATCTAAGGCTCGTCCCGTCTCCCATGCGACACCAAAATAACCTGTACATAACCTACTCCCCATATGATCGGAAATATCATATGGATCGACACATGTCACTCGGAAGTAGGTGACAATTTACACAAGCCACAAATGGTCAGTTTCGATAATATAAGCATACAAGACATAACGAATGAACTACGATTAAACAACACGACAATGAGATACATGTGACACAACATCCAACCACACCACACTGGTACCGGGACACGCCCAGACGTACCCACAACCCGGTGACGACACTGCACCACCGCCCACCAAAATAACCCGGACCGCAGCCCGTACAAAGGTACTCCGAACACGTCGGTGGTACCGGGACCGAGAGCGACTCGGATCCCCTGCCAGACAACGTGACTCAACCTCACGTGTCCCTCCGCGACTCAAGCCATTAATGTGCACATCCCTCTTGGAGTGGGAAAATCCAAGCGGCGACTCAAGCGTAAGACGGTCTCCCAACCACCTTACGTCTCCATAACAATCACAATACCACCACCAATCTCCAACATGTGCAACTAAACACAATATGCAACATAGACTAAAGAACATAATATGCCAACATGCCATAAATGCCAATTAAGACCCATGTGAGACTTTCCAAATCCTCCAATAACAATTTGAGATGCAATACGACACAACCAATGTAAATGGTAACAAATGAACATTAACAATGCAAACAAACCCAAACTGAGTAGGACTAACCTACCTTTTAGCAAATCTTCAATAGCTACCCGAATCCAACACAATCCTGTCTCATGAAACCGTCTCATCCTATACAAGTCACATAATAACTATCACAAATCGTCCTACACTATAATACAACACGTAACCCCATATTATTACCCACTAATTACCCATATTACTCTACTAATTATCAATTAATCACCCATAATCAAAACCCCCAAAAGTTAGGGTTAAAATACTAGAAAAAGTAGATCTTACTTACGTAGATGGAAGGAAAGAATGAAGGGTAGGTGGATACTCCTCTAAGGCAAGCTTGAATCCCATACAAGAGTGTTTATGAGGGTTTTAGAGAGAAGGGGGATGATTTGGAGAGATAAGGAAGAAGATAGAAATGGATTAGTGTAACACCCCCACACTCCAAAGTGCCTTACTAAGGACACCTTGAACATAGAGGTGCTACCAGCTCGGTTTCCCGAGGCAATGTATATCATTAGACAATAAAGAAACATACTTTAAATAATGGTTTAAGTGATTACAAGTGTCTTATCAAAACCGTCTAATCAAAAATACAAAAGGTCCAAAAGACAAAACTACCAAAGTCTCAAAGTCTACAAACTAGCTACTGAATACGGACACAGCGGAAGTCTCTGACTTGTGGTGATCACCTAGCCATCCCATGCGCATACAAGCTAAACCTTCTCAACAACTGCTCACCATGCCCGAATGGATCACCATAGTTTTCAAAACACACAACGAGGTCAGTTACTGACAACACAAACCAAATAAGGCAAACATCATAATCATAGACCACACCAACTCCTCCATCACTCCATATCACTGACTACACACCCAAGGTGTGTAGCCCTGCCAGTGGGGGACCGCAGCCGTTCCCACCTAAGCCCCGCTCATCTTATCCGAGCGAAAAATCCTATTCATTAATATGCACATCCCCTCTCGTGGCGGGTTCCACGGAGGGCGAATCAAGGGCGTGAAGCCACTCCCGCAAGTGACTCCACTCAGCCAAGGATGCACCTCGCAACACAACCAGT
>VHZZ01001417.1:74484-92456 GCA_009801015.1 Silene noctiflora | reverse complement strand
ATCTCCACATAGAACATCTGCTCGTCGATTTCGATAGCCTCATAATCCAACACATGCGTAGGATCACTCATATATCAAACTCGGCCCTCATCTTGATTTTGATATGCTCGGGTTGGAATGTCGATGTCTGAATCCTCTTGAAACCACTCCAACTCACAAATTCACTCCTATTTTCTACAGCCGCTGCCCTGATTGCCCCTTTGTTACGGTTCCACCACCGCCCAGCTTTTCCCTTTAAATAAAAGGCAGATTGGTCCACCTGTTGCTCATCTGGACAAGCTAGCAGCTCAAAAATATTGTCAAACTCTTGGCACCATTCTCCCAAAAGGTGCAACTCTCCTTCTCCATCAAACTTGGTTGGGTTATGCCTCGAGATTTCTGAGCTCATCTTTGACGAGTCCATTGCCCCTCTCCCTGGACCCATGGCTATTAAGGCCGCATTGGTAGCTAGGAGTCTGTCTAACTCCGCTTGGGTGATGTTGGCAGTAGATGGGTCTCTTCTTGGGGCCATGATTCTACAAGGGTTGAACGAGGTTTATAAATATTTCGTTATTTATTAGGCATGGCCAAGATAGATTAAGTAATTTAATTCTTGCAACAGAAAATATGGTATGGTTGGCTGGTTTAGCCTTCCCAAGCCTACCATGGTTATTCTACTCCCTAGGTTTTAATTCTAGTTTCTCATCATATCCATCTACATAATACTACCTAAGGGCTCAGGGATCACATAACCGCATATCTCTAGACATGATATYATAGCACAKATTCACATAGTCAGGCAATCACATAAACAAMTTTAACATACATTGTTATCCATCTACATATCACTTCACTCCAAACATTGATCAACCAATATACGTCCAATTTACTTAACTTTCTCCTTCCCTGCAAAAAAGTTAGTACGATACTATATCAGGTCAATACATAAACTACCCCACTCGTCAATTGCTCTCATTGGGTTCCCGAGTCAGAACTGAAAGGGCCCATGGTTTGGTGTGAGGGGGGCCCTAACTCATCCCATTCCCTTTTGGGGCTCCTAACAGTTTCTATCCCGGGGTTCATTTTATTTGACTCTTCCTATGTTCATTTTTATTCATTTGTTTTAGGCCTGAGGATCGTTCGCTCTAATACCACTTTGTAACACCCCCATTTATTCAAGAGCCTTTAGCAAGACATTCCCAAATAAATAGGATTGTTACCATCCCGGTGTCCCGAGGTAGTGAATAACAAAGATGAACAAACCAAAGTACTTTAATTAAATCATAAAGTTCGTTACAACATGAGTTCTTATAGAACTGAAAATAGCGGAAATAAAATTACAACTGAAGACTTCTAATTAGGTGATCTAGTTCTAAGCCGGTCTTCCAAGTCCTCACGCCATCCCATGCTATAAGTGGATCCGTCAGTTTCCTGCCAATTTGCTCTCCATTACGGATCATCACAGGTGTTCACGAATACACTGTCAACCTCGCGGTTGAGTAGGATAATCAAATAACAACAAGTAAATATGAAAAATGTATGAAAATGCAATTGTCATGGCTTTTCTATTAAGCTCATCAACCCGAAACTTCCACCCGCCAATCCTTGGCCGGGTCTGCCTCGATCGTCATTGAGAATCCAGCTTAACTACTAAGGTTATCCAGAGACAGGTCTGCAGAACCAGCCCGGGCCTTAACCAGGATAAAACCTGAGGTTATCCAGGGACAAGCCTGCAATCACAGCGCCAGCCTGGGCCTTTAAAATCACAATCACAAATATCCAACCGATATACAACCTATCAAGCATATGCCATTCTCATGAACGCATTATCATAACATAACTCAATCCATATTCAAACCGATAACTAATGCATATGCCAGACTTATGAATACAATATTTCAACATGCCATAACTCACATCATAAGTCATCCAATGAAACCTAGCATTCAAATGGAATAGACAAGCAGAATAACAGAGTAAATTATCCTACCTCGTAGCACGCAAGTCTTGGCTGAAATTAACGTCTTAGAAATATTCCACTTCAAACTCGTCACCTAGAAACAATAATATTACTATTACTATATCGTTCGTATTATTTATTAATCATTATTTATCGTAGTTCCTTATTCGTATCCCTAAAGTCCGTAAAGTGTGGCATTACAAATACCGTCCTCACGACATATATTAATTATGACCTTTATAAATAATTAACTTCTAATTATAACAATTACATTTGAATAATTATAATTTTACGAAATATAGGATTATAATTAATACGACTTATACTATATTAATTACGAATTACGAAATGTGACTATGAATTATCAAATCAAACGAATTCAACGATTTACGAATTAAACGAATTTAATTAATTAAACGAATCCCAACAAAGCCAACGAACTAGTTCATTCAACGAACCTCAGACACGCTCACTTTTAACCACCCCAACGACCACCATTACGCGTTTGACATCCACGACCCTACCGTGGCTGCCTCCCCCGCACCACGATGGACCCCTCATGACACCACCAATGGCCTCGACTCCTACCACCGAGCTCAGCCACCACCAAAACAGAATCCCTCTCGCACACTCACCTTTTATAACCCCGTGATACAACCTCAACCCTCCTGCCCTCCGGCCACCACTGGCCACCACCATCACCACCACCGGAACATGGGGGTTCCAGTGGCAGCCTCGACATTACACCACCACAACTCCTGCCCTTACCAACACCAGCAGGCACCACCAGAAATCCCAGAACATCCCTTGAACCCGACACTAAAACTGACCCATATCTCTTTAACCACCCAACACCGCCACCTCTGGACGCCACCCTAGTCATCAATGACCCACGGTGTTTCCAGGGGTGGTCCTCCTCTACCTCAGACACCTCACATGACTCACTACCCCCCACTAAACTAAGCCTACACTCACTCAAACACACTCTGTTTTCACGCAAAATCCCCCTGTTCTCTGCTACTACGGCCACCGCCACCTGACACAGCCTTGGACCACCACTGTAGTCGACTCAAACCCAGACACCAACCCAAAACAACCCAGGTCAAAAAATTCAAAGTTTGGTTCCCATTTACACGACTTTCTCCCCTGCTCAACCCAGAAAAGACCCTCTGCATAGCCCATCGAAAACCACCCTAGCCACCACCACAGACACCCACTATGTTCAATAAAGGTTTGGTCAGGGTCTCTAGAGTCCGTACTAACCCAGCCCCTGAGCACGGTCTATGGGTGGCTAGCTACTTTAGGTCGATAGTAATCCAATATGACAACATGATTCTTTCACATGTACAATGATTATCAAACATATTTCTTTCTCATATGAAATGGATGTCAATCGAGTCATATGCTCATGTGAACCAACAATCAAAGCGATACTTCAAGATACACTCCCCCATTAACATGTTATAATGCAATCCCCTCAATTACAACCATCTACTAAGACACAATTATCAAATCTCATGTTATAATGCAATCTAATTACCATGTATGACCAAGAACAACAAGAATAACACATAAACAACATTCATATTACCGAAACCGAGTAGGAAAATCCTACCTTTTAGCATACTCCATAAGCTACTCAAAACAAGCAATATCTTTGCTCATAAAACCATCTCATCCTACATTAATTACATAATAACCATCACAATACATTCTAACCTCTTTTATAATACAAAAGCCCTTATTATTACCCATTAATTACTCATATTACTAATATCAAGTGTTTCTACTGCGGTGAGTTAGGCCATATACAAACTGGTTATCCTATGACAAAAGAAGATTTGAAAGAGTTGAACAAAATTCGTGGATGTGGGGTTGCAACCATGACGAAAGTTGATGATGGTGAACTTTTAATGGTTAATGCGGAAAAGGAACCTAATGAGAGTTGGGGATGTTAGGCTCGGGACTTCCTATCTCATATGTGGAAGAAGAGCTTGATTATCTTCTTATAAAGATTGTGAAGGTAAGATGACTACTTTGCCAAACGATTATAAGATAAAGATTGAAGGAGTTGGTGAAGTGAAGGTATTACTTCATGATGATCAAGTTAGACGGCTTGGTGATGTCTTATACATACCAAATATTTGTAGAAATCTAATCATTTTGTGTAGATGAGATGGATTAGATTGTGCCATTAATGTTGAGAATGGAGTTTTAAAAGTCACTAAAAAGGGCAAGCAGATTTTTAAGGTTAAAATAAGTAATCTAACTTATTCACACTAGATGAAGAATGTGGTGGAGATGAGTTAATTCAAGGGGAACAACTCCAAGTCCCAAGTAAAGGTTTTGGGTTGCTCTGCTTGATGATTATTGTCCGGATGGAAATAATGTTGGGGTTAAGAGAAAGGTTGATAGGGAAGTAAATCCAACATTAATGTGCCTTGTTTTCAATCAAACATTAAGGATCATTAAAATTATTTTATGTTATATATGAGCTAGTTAAATGTAATTATGATGTTAGGAGTGAATAATTAAAGTTAGTTTATGTTATGATGTTATAACTTTTTATGTAGCTAGATAGGTTAGGACTTATAACCTTACATATATATATAAAGGTCATTAGTCATTGTTGGATAAGATGAATGTTTGTTTTATAGCCCGAGATTAAGTATAGATTGAAATCTTAGTTACTCAATACTAACTAAGTGTTTGAGATTGTATTATTGTTAGAGAGTGGATAATACAAAGTTGGATTGTGGTTAATCTCACAATAAAATATTGTGTGCTTGTATTTTGCCTTCTATATTATTTTGTATCCAAAACTCTAAGAGACCCAAAATAAGATAGTGTAACATGTTTAATTAGGTTATACGAAATATAACACGAACTCAAGACAAATAGATTTGTTTATCCTCTTTGCTTTCATTGATATCCGGAAAAAAAAATGATGTTTAAGGGAGTATAGTGATCCACATAATAAGCACAAATTTTCATTTGGGATGGACATTTTTTGTCACAAATTTGTCACCTTTCACATGATACAAATGGGAGAGCAAGTGAAAAAGTAAATGAGAAAGAGAGAGAGAGTTTGTAAAACGTCACAAATTTGTGACCGACACAAGAAAGACTTATTGCATAATAAGTTGTTATTCAATATCCATGCTACGAAGTATGTATGCACGCAAGATATAATGAGAATTCCTTTATGATAATGACATTGGACATTAGTCACGCACTCGCATTGTGTCATCATTAGTTCATTATACTAATTTAATAGTAATTGGTAGCTTTATATTATATATTCTTTAAAAAAAAGGGCATCACATTAGAGTATTAGACTTTATGGTCACGCACGCTTGCTAAGCTCTCTCAGTGAGTCAATGTTCATTGTATTTGTGTGTTTTTATAATTGGACTAGTGTAACAACTAACGAGAAATGACCATGTACACAAATACTACTATACCTCAAATTGCATATTATTACAATACATTTATCCGAACTTATATGTAAATTTTATGAGTTTTCTTAAAGTTTATTTTTCTAATGTTTAAATGGTTAAGTTTAGTTACTTTACAATATAGTTCAAATTCTTTAAAACAAAACTCGAAAACTTTAGAACAGAGCTCGGAGTCTACACCATACAACTGGTGAGATTGTCTATTTATTGGAGCATGTATAATACCTCTTTCTACAAATGGTGTCATGTAAGACACTTATATTCGTTTTAAATGTAAAACGGTTAAATACTATTCCATATAAATAGAAGTGACAAGTGGTTGTCATTTTCAAAAACATTTTATTTTTTTACCTTATCCATCTAATTGATCATTTGACCTGTGTTATCGTATACATGAAGAGCAAGTTATATTGACTTAAAACCATTATTTTTTTCTAGTAATCCCTAATTAGCCTTGTGCAAGACTACTTTCTGCATACAAATAATAATCATGATTATTAATAATTGTTTAACATGGGACTAGACTATTTTTTATGTTCAACAAATTCATTTGAGATTTTTTTTTAGAGAAACACCAATCGTGATATTAATATGTGAAACATCAAACAATATTTGGTTTTATTATTCTAAAGACAATCAACCAACTTACAACTATTATTTATGTTGCAAAAAAGAGTGTCCAGCCTCAAAACACCAAAATTGGCAAAATATCTCATATTGTTATCCATAATTCACTAAAAATCCCCCATATCTTTTTTACTAAATTTGATATGAAAAATTGAATGATTTCAAAAGCAATTTAGCAATTCATTAATTTTTTTTTTTTTTTTTTTTTTTTTTTTCCGTCCATTAAGTGAAACACTCAAATTCATAATTGAAAAGAAATATCTGTATTACAAATAAATTTCTAAACTTTTTTCATCCTTGGAAAATCTATTTCTATATTACTAGAAAAAAAAAAGGAAAAGTAAATGCTAATTTTAATTTTAATTTGAATGAATGAAGACAAAAGAAAGAGGGTTTTGGTGGCTTTTCTTCCCCAACACCATTTTCTCCCTAAATTACACCTTTTTTCTGCAGATTAAAATTAATCCAACTTAATTTATTACAATTTTTTAATTTGATTAAAATATAATTTGATATAAAAATACAATTTTATTGAAAATTCATATTTTTAATTTTAAAAATGTGAATGAAGGAACAATTATAATAAACAATTAAAATTAAACAGAAAAGCAAAAAAGCAAAAAAATATATATAAGTGGTAAAGCTTGTGATCAACAAACCATGTTTTTCTTTCCTGCAGTTAATCTTTCTCCTGTTCAACTCAAACCAGGAGAAACCTCTCGTCCTTCTCAAGTAGGTCTGTTCTTTTATTATTTCTCTTATTTTTCATTATACTTATGTTATTATTTTCAAATATTCATAATTTTAATTTGTGTTACAAACAAATGTTAATTTGTTTTTATCATTTCTTCAATATGTTTGTTATTATGGGTAGCTTTTATTTCTTCATATCTTGATTGTTATATGTGATTGTATTGTAATTTTTTGGGTTTTGATTAAGCATGGGTTATGATTGTTGTCATGCAGCTAAAAATTTATTAGAATATTCATAAAGTTAGAATCTTTTTCACTTTTATGAGCTGGGAATTTTATGGTTTTGATGGAATATTAAGAAAGTTCTCTGCTTTGCGGAAATTTTTAGCCCTTTTTAGCTTGGATAAAGGAAAATTATAATCCCAAAGCTGTTTTATATTGAAAGTTTTGATTTTGTGATGATTGATGAAGAATTTTAGAATGGGGGTGTTCTTGTTCTGTATTGATACGTACTCGTAATTGGTCTGTGGGTTCGATTTCTGGTTGTCACCTGGTATAATGTTTCCTGGAGTCGAAATTGTGAATAGTGAGTTATGTTCAAGTGATCCTCGAAAAAAAAAAAAACTAGGTGGAACCTTTTTTTTTGATACCTTGGGTAGAAGTGTTAGAGCTACTCTTGTGGCCCTTCTTTATTTGGTGAATCAAATGAGCTATTTGTATGCAAAGATGGGGTAGGCAGCCATTTGTACGCATCCTTATTCCATGTTTGTTATGAGCACAAGGAGACGTATGTATACTAACTTGCAACATGCTGTATGACCTCTCTTGATTTGTGGTTGATATGTTACTCAACTCCTTAGAAGTATCCAGGTGTATCTCCAAGTGTCGCACCTGGGGAATTTTGTGAAAAATACGCTTGTTTTTGGCTTAAGTAAGCGCTCAAGTGGCATACCCTTTTTTGAGATATGGAGTATTGGGCATAGGTATGCCAGTAATTATAACTTTATAAGTCAGAGACTAAGAGTGTTTCAGGCTGTCTGTACATACTGCATGCTGTCATTCGATGTGACTTTTCATTTCTTAAGCAGAATTCTCTCTGTTTTTTTTTCAGGTGAGGATATTACTGACGAAATTGCTGTTATGGCTGACACTGAAAACCCAGGCAGCCAAAGGTGGAGGTCATTGCGCACATTGCCATCCTCTGAAGAAGTTGCAAGGGCTGTGGCAGCTGCTGCCACTGCTGTTAGTTCTCCACGCCCCTCTATCATTTTCTCTTCAAATGATGAAGGGAATAATTCCCCATTAAAAAGAATACAGAATCGGGTATCAAAGGTGCTGAAAGGTCTATCAAAGCCTTCAGACAAAAGAGGTCTCTCTTACAATCCAGAAGTTTTAACTAAGCAAAAACGTCAATGGGCAAGCTTTCAATTACAATCTTTGGTACGTTCCTGGTTTAATCAAAAAATGTCATGACAGATCGTATTCTTTGCTAATGGTTTCATATAATAGGTTCACATTGCTGTGTTATGTCTATAAATTTAACATGGATATTGACTTTACTGGGGTCTTTTTAGGCTGTGTTAAAATAACTCCTATGTGGTTTACCCACGTGAGTGTCTCACATTGACGATGAGGAGGTAGCTGATGACTTTATAAACCAAGGAGTCTCTCCACCCACAACCAATTGAGGTTAGAATGGAACCTCCTTTGGCTTATGAAGTGGGTGCGTTCTATACCCATTTTTTGTGTAATTTCACATTGTATGAGAGCCTCTTTCTATGACATCGATTTGAAGTAGGGCCTCTGTTAAATGTTATTGATTACAGTTCCAAACTAATTTTCTCGGGACCTCATGTGTGAGGGGATTGTTAAATTAGCTCATGTTGTGTGTTTAGTTAGTATCCTTCATTGAGAGATGAGGCTGAGAGTTAAGCACTTAATAAACCACGGAGTTACTCTCCCTTCTCGTTGGCGCTGTCCACAGCCCCGTTGTATGTTGAATTTCACATGCTTTCATAAATCCTGTTTCTGTGTTATTCAAATACTGAACTTTTCAAGTTTTCTCCTCCATCCTGAATCTTGCAAATAATCCCTTTCTTTGAATTCATAGGTTCTCCTTGTTACTGAATCTCCTTTAGTTACTCTTGGTAAGCGGTAACAACTAAGAATGCCTTCAAGATGGCAATGATAATTGTTCGTTGGCAATTCCCCTATCTCGTTTACATTATCTGTTTCATGTAGCTCTTTACATGTGCAGGAACATCGTTCTTTCAAAGAACCTTCAAAGCTTTTTGAGAGCATGGTAGTTGTTGGACTTCATCCAAGTTTTGATACTCAGATACTGAGAAAACGGCTAATTGCAAAAAAGTCAGAAGGTAGTGGGAAATTTCGGTTTGCTCTAAGTGGTCACAATCATTCTCGTGTAGAGCCCAACTTCGAACCTCAGGTGCATTTCTTCATGTAATAAATGGTATACTGTAATAGAACATCATCTAACTTGAGCAGTTGAGCTTATACTAACTATCTGCTCGTAGGTTCTATTTGCATACCCTCCAGAAAAGCAGTTGCCACTCAAATACAGGGATCTGTTGTCATTTTGCTTTCCTGGCGGCATCGAGGTTGGTTCAGCAGTTGCCATCCATATTTGTTTGTTCATTTTGTGTTTGGGGATCTGGAGTCTTCTTGCTATAGGCTCTGTTTGTCATTCTGTGCTAGAAATTCTGGTAATGCATACAACTACTTGTGATTATTCTAGTTTGGGTGCTTCCCTCTTTTCCATCGGCAAGAGTGTGGGCTGGTGTTTGTGATTTATTTGGCCAAAAGTATGTTGGAATCCTGAGTTTAATATTTCAAATATGGAATATTTATTACTTCCTAGTCCCAGCTCCGATCCATCTAGTTCTTGATGTTTGCTTTTGGATCTTTATTATTCAAAAGGTACTGTTATCTTTTTAGTTTTTACCAATGCCCAACCTTCCCTCCATCTTTTTCATCCGCTAAATAGCTCCATTACCCACCCCGAAACAGCCTTGCCTACCAACTCCTTCCTCCGCCTCGTCGAACAACTCGCCTGGCCAAAACAGCCAATCCATGTCATTGAAACCCACCACCACCACCACCACAACCCGAAACCCCACCCCGGGACAGGATTTATGGGGTGCAGGTGGGTTTTTCGGTGGTGGTGGTGGTGGAGGCGTAGTTCATGGTTTGGGGTGGTTTAGGGGGAGGGGGATAATATCCGGCAGTGTGGAGGCCATCCCGGGCCTCTCGGAAACATAGAGGTATTCCGGCATGGGTTGTTAACGGTGGTTGGTGGGATGTGGTGGCAGGCGGGGGTGGTTTAAGGTTAAAGAGTGGTTTTTGGTTGGAGTAAGATGTAAGAAGGGTGTGAATGGGTCAGGGACGGGGTAGAGACTAGAGAGTGGAGTGGGGATAGTTTAGTAATTGCCGTGTATAAAGCTTACTAAAAAAGGAAACGTAAACAATCAATTGAAACACCTCAAAGAGGAAAATGTAAAGAACCAGATGGGTCAGAGAGAGTAACTTATGGTTAATCTTAGATAATTTGGTTGAAGTCTACATGTCCAAGTTAAAGTTTCATCTTTTTATTCTCCCCTATGTGTCGGAATAATATGAAATTGGAAGCTTCTCTGCCAGCTTCTTAATCATTGCCTATATGAGTCTGTTCGTCTGTGACAAGATATTCTGACGATAAAACAAGTGTTACTTTTGGCTCAATTTAAGTTTGTATTAAAGTATTGAATGTGTTTACAGGTTAATGCCGTTGAGAAAAATTCTTCAATGAGTGAGTTGAATGAGATTCTATTGGGACAGGTATTTGACTGTCTTGCTTATTTTATGATGACACGCCCTAAACTTGTACTAATAGTCAATTGATACAGTATGTATCTTTACTAGAATTCAGTTTTCTAGGTTACTCTTTCTCGGGTTGAAACTTCTAAAGACGTAAAGTGAGAACTATATTGGTAGATGCACTGGCATTAACAATTTTGCTCTAATGGTAATGACAATAGAATCAAATGCATTGATAGAAAAAGAAGCATGGTTTATTGTCTGAATAGGTGGTATGAAAGCAAGCAATAGAGGAAAAATAGGGAATTGAAAAGTATCTTGAGATCTTTGGCGGTTTGATCACGGTCACTATGCTATAAAATGCAGCCAATACTGCCTTAAAATGTGGTTGCAATAACCTTCAAACCCTTGACAAGCCAGTCGCAAAATTGTGTTGTGGCCCATATGCAATATATATCCTGAAATTTCTGGCCTTTTTCTTTTGCGACCATGTTTCAGGATTTGAGGAGAAAATAAGATGCTCTTTCGTTAAATTATTGACACATTGTTATCTTTTCTCATTTTGCAGGATCTTCTTAAACAAAGTGAATTTTCATTTGTTTTCCGTTTGCAACAGGTAGCCTTTTCCTTTATCAATTCCTTTCTACTGCATTATGTTTATTGACCTTTTAGCTGGTAATAAATTTGAAATGGTTGTGGCGTACAACATAGGCTGTGTATGTCTATTGGGCGGGCCATTTGTTACTGAATGGTAAAAAACAATTGAATTAGGATTTAAGACAAAGTTACAAATGAACAAGGTGAGAGGGAATAAAACCTCAAGTGAAGACACATATAGAAGCTGGTGGATAAGTATTCATGTAGAGATAAAATATACTGTCAAGTCTCATGTTTTGCTGGTATTATGATAGCATATAGAATAAATAACTATAGAATTGATGATATTGTTTCTTATGGGGCGTGGATTCTGCCTGATAAATGGTCATCCAGGACTTGTGATCGAGTCATTTCGATTGCCCGTTTTTGAATTTGCTTACTATCTGCGTTGCTTACTACCTGCATATTTCGAGTCATTCATGTGTTTGTTTTCTAGTTGATATTGTTGGAAATTATGCTTTATTGATCAACTGGAACAATCTCTCTGTTTCCATATCCAACGGAGTCAAGACTCACTCTTCTTTGGCTTTGGAATATGGGGGAATAAAGTAAAATGACTTGTTGTGCGTGCTTCTAATGTGATGAGATAACATTTGAGACTGATGCAGTACTATTGATGCAGTACTCGGCAGATATTTTTTCATTGGTCATTGGACCCACAGCCCAGTGTGTTTTGGCAAAAAGAATCTGGTTTCATACATCCGACCTTCTTTATCCCGGGCTATCCGTAGGAACATTTGCGGCACTGTGTAATGTTTTTGCTGTTAGATCATCGAAAACGGTTTCTCCGTGTTGGGAAATATTGTATACGTAGGATCCTCCTTACCCCTCCCCTGTTGTAGTTAGGAGCCTTTAAGGCACTTTGTAAAGAAATAGCTTTTGTTGTATTATAAGTATATATCTTCTTATGCTCAACGTGACTTTAAAAGAGCAGTATTGCTGTGCTTAAGTTTTATCTGTGCTGCTCAGCTTCTCATTCAAATTTGTTTATCAGGTGGCTGACAATTCAACTTTGTATGGGTGTTGCGTTTTGGTAGAGGAACTTGTTGATAGACCATCGCGGTTAATCTCTATGATTTCTGATAGCCAGCCTGCCCGTTCATGCTTGGGGCGCTATATGTTTACAACCAAACGTTGTTACTGCATGCTTTCAAGGCTTCCATTCTTTGAGTTGCATTTTGGTGTACTGAAAAGGTAGGGTTATGCGTGACTCCCCACCATTTTCTTGTACTACATTCCTTTGGTTAAGTGGTTTGCGGTTTGGTGAATCTTACATACTAGAACGAAGGTATTTTGCTAACTAAGTGTAGTTGAATCCCCTTTGACGACACCATGAATCTTGTGCTACTCCCAACCCTTGGGACAATCGCCCCTTCCTCCCATTCTCATTTTCATGGTATGAGCACTCTGATAACAAAGATATAGGTATTGTTTAAGTACAATGTAAAGGGAATTAGTTTCTTCCTTTTTTTTTTTATTTGAGAGGTGTAGGGTATTATGGAGCCGGTGAAGAGGATTGCGGGTTATAAGCTTGAGAATATATTTATCTTCATCAAATTCCCATTTTAGTAATTCCCCTAAATTGTAATTCATGGGTCTTTTTGTCAACCAAACAACCGAACATTTTCGTAACTCATGAATTCTACGTTGTATGTTTTTCAGTCGTCAACCAAACACGCACTAAATATGCAATATACAGGAATCTGATTCACTTCATATTGCTTTCATGTTTTGTCTGCAGTATATTCATGGAAGAAAGGTTGGAACGCTTAAGAAAAAGTGTCGGTGGCTTAGAAATGGGAGTGCAAGATGCAGTTAGCAAGGTGGAAGAATCAGAAGAAAATGGCTCTAATTTGTTACAAGAGCACGTGCCGGAAGATGACATGAATGAAACTGTGGGAACTTCTTATTACTCTCAATCAAGTTTTAGCGAAACTGCTACTTCTACAAAAGTTACTGATATTGCAAGTCAGGTGACACACTCCGAATTTGAAGGAAACTCTTCCTCGTTTAGAGAAGAAACAGATGATACGCTTACAACCATTAGTTATGATAGAGAAACTCTCACATCTGATAAAGATACCTGTGTAATCCCTCTAAATGAGTCCGACAATGATAACTCTGTTGTGAGTAAGCCAAGTACAGAAAAGTCCATACCTGGTGCTGTGTGGCCGCTCCTTCGTTATCAACAATTTGAAGGTTCTGAACCTTCATCCAGGTATGTGATTGCTTTGTACTCCGTCTGTCTCATCCATATCTTTAGGTTCTTTTTTGTTGGGGTAGTTTTTTTTGTTGTAGTCCATGCAAATTAGTCCGATAATGATAACTATAGTAAAGCAAGTAAATGAGACATTAGGAGACTAGGAGTATGCTACTAGCTTTCTTTGGTTTTTCAATGAGTTTGTCATAGTGGAGTAAGCACTGGGAAAGTATTCTAATTTGACTATATTTAGAAAGGAGACAATTATTTTGGGACAAGCAAAAGGGAATGGGGACTATGATTGAGATGGAGGGAGCAATACATTAATTTTAAAAGCATCAAACAACTTTTACCTTAGAGTTCCAAAACATGGATCTGAGATTCTGATTGAACAAAAACTGTTTACCTATAAAGTACTTGAGTTCTGAATTCTGATTGTGAGAGTTTTCTTGTGTAGTTTCCAGGGATCTCCTTGTGAAAGTAGACACTTGAGGAGCGAATATGATGAAGCAGACTCAGAAGAAGCGTCTATCTCCGGTCAGGCAGATTCCAGTTGCCACAATGACATACTTGAGTGGGCTAAGGTCTGCATTTATCTGCAATATGACTCATAAGCATTAAGTGGCCTTCATGCCTCCACTGTTTAATGCCTAATATTTGCGAATGAAAATATGACAGGCAAATAACAATGGATCACTACAAATTTTATGTGAATATTATAAGTTAGATACACCTTCGAAGGGTTCAACCATCACTTTTCATCCATTGGAGCATTTACATCCTTTGAAGTTCCACCGTATTGGTGAAAGAGTCTTACATATATCTGGCTCGCCGCTTGATCTAAGATTATGCAAGAGCAGTCTTGAAAGGGCTGAGGTGTGTTACTATCATTGGGCCTTGGAATGAATTTCCAGTTCACTTTGCTCTCTTGTAATGATTTGTTTATTTATACTCAACAGTTCACCCCCTCAGATTCTCAAATAAGCATCTTTCATTTTCTCTGTGGGCCCACTTTTCAGTGTTAAAGTAAATCATCGCACTTGCACTTTTGAACCATTTTCTAGTTCACTTTTGGGGATCACTTTTGTATATTTGGCTCACTTGTACATTTGCATCCATTTGTTATTGTTTTCGTTGAATATTGTGCTATTGTTGGAACGGAAGGTATCTCTTAATTGGGGGGAGTACATAGTTGGGGACATTGCACCATTTTACGTTGAATCTGATTGGCTAGGTTGTAAATTTCGTTTTCTAAGAGGTTTACCCTTCCACCAGATTTTGAATGCATATGCAGCTGAGGAAGAGGCTACAGCTCTATCAACAGCAGCTGTTGCATGCATATGTGGTTCTTTGAAGCTCGAGAATGTAAGTTTTTCCAAACAGATAATTGAGGTGCCTTTCTTTAGGATTGTGCCATTCTAATGGATTGAAGGAATGATATTAATTGTAGAGTCATTGTTATCTATGTCACTTATATTCAGTTAGAAGTATCAACACAGGTGTCTGTCAAGTCTTATGACAATTTCTCTTACTTTTGGTTTATAATGAAGTTGCCATACCCATGTCATAGTGTCTACACTGTCTAGTATCGGACACGAGTACGTCATGTACTGTGAAGGATTGGAGTAAAAGAGAGTCTAATCATACATGATTTCCTTTTGCATGCTCTTTTCTGATCCCACTTATCTTAAGATGTTTATACTTTTCTTTTATTAACATTATTGTTAAATAATGGTATAAATACGACACTTAGTTATGAGTGTTAAATGATACTCCTCCATTCCATTTGATTTTATACATTTAGGGACTATATGTAGGCTATGTTACTCCGACACTTCATGACGCTTCACTTAACTGCCGTGCCGCGTTTTAGACACGTGTCGGTGTCCGACACGGCACGACACTACGACACTTCAAATTCAATTTAGACCACAAAATCGGAAAATTCACCCAAAATAGCCGTGTCCGACACTCAGACATGTGTCAGACACGACACCGTGTCGGAGTAACACAATGTAGGTATATTTTAATCAAATGTATAATCAAGTGGAATGGAGGTAGTAACTAGGACCCTTGTCTTCTTCTTAAGATGGAGCAACACATGTTTTTGTATTTTTTTTTTAGCTTAGTTTTTCCATTTTTCATGCTAACTAGTCTCAATCTGTAACTAGAAATCAATGTCAGCTGTTTGATTCTTCCTAGTTGTGCAGCTCTTGACACTGTTTGCAGGAGCCCTGCTTGAGAAACAAATTGTGTTTGTTTGTTCTAATTTGGTACGTATATTCTTATTGTCAAGCTTCTCGCCTTCCTATGTTTCCCTTATATCTGAGATAATGTATTCAATTTGAGTTAATGTTAAGGTAATATCTGTAATTTTTAGTAATGATATGTACTCTATAGCTAGATGGATCGTTGCATAGGTGTATCGCCATTTAAGCTTCCCGACTCTACAGCCCTATTGATATTACCTTATTCATAAATCTATGTTTGGTGGCATTGCACACCCCTTGTTTATTTCCTTTCTGTTTGCATTCATTTTTAGAGTTATTGATGTTCATTCGTTCATTCTTGTATTATTGATTTCTCCATGAAAGTAATATAGCTTGACATGCTGCATGCAGGGAATCCTATCATCCTCAGTTCTAGCGCTTCTTCCTTTGATACGTCCCTATCAATGGCAGAGCTTGTTGATGCCAGTATGTTCCATTTCCTCATGAATGTTTTTCCTTTAGCATTATTATAACGGTTTTTCCAAAAATCAATTTTATTTGTTAATTTTTTCAGGTTTTACCCAACGATATGCTCGATTTCCTTGACGCACCGGTGCCTTACATAGTAAGATGTCTTTCCTCGTATACCACAGGTTTCATTTTTCAATGAATGGCTTTGATGGTTTCTAGAAATACACCTTCCCATCCATACATTTTTAATTCATAACTCCTACCTTTTCTATACCTCATTTTTGAAACTTTTTTCAAACTCCCATCTTGTCTGAACATTTCCTTAACTCCTTCATAATCCCCACCCTAAAAGCCCCTTTTTTTTGTTAAAATGAAAGACACTTTTCGTCCATATCAACATGAGTGCCCCTTCTCTTCGACCAAAAGTTAGGTTTGGACAAAAATAAAGATATATCATGACTGGTATTTGTTAAAAAATGACACTTATTTTGGTGAAAATGGGCATTTGGTGGGAGTTCTAGAGCAAATGTTCAGAACAGGTGGGGTTTTTGAAAAAAAAAATTAGGAAAGGTGGGAGTTTTGAGAAGTAGTTTATAAAGGTGGGAGTTCTCTCTCTCTCTCTTTTTTTATTTTTTTTTATTTTTTTTATAATTATTATTATGTTCTAAATCATTGCTCAAGACTTGCTCATTACAATGACGATTTCTCTTTGTTGTCAGTGTCATTAATAATGTATGGGATATTCTTTGTAGTTATTGTTAATGAAAAATCAATGGATTACATTCTCACCTTCATTATTGATTGCTTCCATTGCTATTTAGCAAGTCATTCGGTAAACCTTGATACGTAAAGGTTTATAAGCTTAGTGTACTGATATTTTCTGATATATAAAGGACTTTCAATAACAGCGATATATGATTGCTAATTTGTTATGGCCGATATTTGATCTATATATGTAGCCATTACATGTCGACTGTGACCGATATGGGTGGTACATTACATCACAGGAAACAACATATACTAAATCAATATGACCTCCTATTTCCACCCTCCACAACCACCACTAACCCCCAATCTCTTATTTCTTCTCGTTTCAAGGTCTATTACTCCGGTAATAATTACCTCCCAAGCAAGCACTTAAGGTTGATTATTTTGGTATGGTGAGGCCATTCATGAGCATGAAGAAGCTAGATTTGTTATCCTGGCTTTTAGTAGCACCATCTAGCCTATAACATACTCCCTTCATTCAAATCCAAACACCCTGATCCCACTTTACTGTGAAAGGAATTTGAATTTATGGGGTGTTTGGATTTGAAGTGAGGGAGTAATAGTTATCATACCTCTGCCTTCTTGTTAGAATAATTCTACTATGAATTATCGAAATATTCAATCCTTTACTTATGTTCATTTTTTTTGTGGTGAATGTATTGAAATCTTCTAGCTTTCATGTCCATTTATCCTATTTCTGATTGAAATTCGTTCGATATTATGAGCTGTTGCATCATGGTGCTATCTTAATAACATCTAATTGGATTTTTGTATGTGAAGGTTGGTGTACAGAGCAGAGCTTTAGAAGTGCAATCAAAGTTGTCAAGTGCGATACTGGTTGATGTGAGCAGGAATCAGGTGCATATAACTGCCTTCGATTTACTTTTTCTCTCCCTAGTATTGAACAGGTGTCACAACCTATCAAAAATAATTTACCCTAGCAACAACAAAATAATGTAGTATTTAGGGGTCGAATCCACAGAGAGGCGGGAGTTGCAAATTTTAGTTGTTTGGAACGAATTTTATCTCAGGTTGGTCACAAGTTATGAGGTTGATTGATTTAGTACGAGTGAAAATATAAAAGCAAATAAAACAATACAAATGCAAACAAATATAATAAAAAGCATCTAGGGAGT
>VHZZ01001417.1:33701-44772 GCA_009801015.1 Silene noctiflora | reverse complement strand
GAGGCTTTGTATGGGAGGAAGTGTCGGAGTCCAATCTGTTGGGATGACAGTGCTGAGGCTTTGGTTTTGGGACCACAGATGGTTTAGGATATGATCGAGCAAGTGAAGTTAATTGATTCGACAAAAGATGAGAGCGGCTCAGGATCGGCAAAAGAGTTATGCTGATTTGCACCGCAGGATGTTGAGTTTCAGTTGGGTGATCAGGTTCTGCTGAAAGTATCACCTATGCGAGGTGTCATGCGTTTTGGCAAGAGGGGCAAGTTAAGTCAAAAGTTTATTGGGCCTTACGAGATTCTGGATCGCATCGGGGGGGGGGGGTAGCTTACCGTTTGGCATTGCCACCAGCGTTAGAGTGGGTGCATAATGTCTTTCATGTTTCGCAACTTTGAAAGTATGTTAGTGATCCTTCCCATGTTCTGGAGGTGGAGAATATCAAGCTAGATGATTCTTTGGCTTATGTGGAGGTTCCAAATGAGATATTGGACCGCAAAGTACGCAAGACCAGGAATGGTGAAACCGTACTCCTGAAGGTACCGTGGACTAATCACAATGTTGAAGAAGCGACTTGGGAAGCTGAGGATAAGATGAGGGAGCGGTATTCGCATCTGTTTGATCAGGTATGGTTGGTTACGGGGACGTAACCTTGTTTCTTTTAGAGGGGTAGGAGATGATCGCATCGGTTTTTATGTGGTTTTCTATAGTTTTGTTATGTTTTCGAGTCGAGTTTTGCATGTTTTGTCGAGATAAGTTGGGGGTTTGGTTGTGGTTGTGTTGGTTGTGCAGTAGTGTTATCGGTATGGTGTTGTCTGTTGTGGTATGATTTGAACTTCGGGGACGAAGTTCATTTTTAAGGAGGGAAGACTGTGATACTCGGTATTTTCAGTGTAGGGAAACTCGGCAGAGTACATGACACTCGACCGAATGCCCCGTTGTGTGAGGCTGGCAGTGTTCTGGAGTGGGGAACTCGAACGAGTGCAATGCACTCGGTCGAGTGGCCTGCACTCAGTCGAGTGCACTGCACTCGGTCGAGTGTTTGCTACTCGACCGAGTGTCCGGTTTGTATCAGTTTTGCGCGAAAAGTATAAAGATAGAGACGGGAAGCAGTAAGTCACTTTTACACTTTCAAAACAAAAGAAAACCTAGACGACATACTGCTTATCCTTCTAGCCTTCACTTCCGTAGCAATAATCCAAGCTTTGTTAGCATTTTTACGTGTCTTGAGATCGGATTTGCAAGGGTAAATGTCTTATTTCATCTTTAATGTATAGTGTTGAACCCTAATTGCAAATTTGGGGGTTTTTGAGGGAAAATTGTCTTATGATATGTTTTAATTCGTTATAGGAGGAGAATTCATAGAGGAAGGTTTCTGATTTGCTGAATGATTGATATTGCTGATAAGGTAGGTTTTCCTACTCAGTTGCCTGTCGAATTGTATGCTATAATGTGACGGTTGTGTTGTTATGATATGATYATATGTGTTTGTGCTATGATTGTGGTGGTGGAGTTGTATGGTGATGGTGGTTGGAGGTGTGGTTATAGTGATGTTGTTTTGTGAGCCATTGTGAGAGGTGGACTCACCCCCATCGTTCGCCTCATGCGTTCTCTCAGCGTAGKAGGGATGTGCACATTAAGGGACATGGGTATCTGGGTGGTTTAGGTGGTTGGCTGCGGTCTTCCACTGGCAGGGCTACGCACTTCGGTGTGTAGTCAGTATTGGTTGGGTGGATTAGGTGGTTGGCTGCGGTCTTCCACTGGCAGGGCTACATACTTCGGTGTGTAGTCGGTTACTTGTGACTGGTGTAGTATGGTGGGGATGTTTATTGCGTACATTAAGTTGTATATGATCGTCCAGCTGACTGGCCTCGTTTATTGTTGAAAACTGTGATGATCCATTCGGGGATGGTGAGCAGGTTGTCTAGCAGGTTCTGACTATGATGGTTGCTGATCATGCGGGGGATTAGCAGGGTGGAGTCACACAATAGTAGCTTCCGCAGACATTAGTTTACATTTCTTTTATTCAGTTCAGTTTGGCCATGTACTCCGTATTTGGAGATGATTTTGTATTCTTTAAACGTTATCTATTTATAATAATGTTTCTTTATTGTTTCTGTGATGTTCACTATCTCGGAAAACCGAGATGGTAGCAACCTTATATCTTAAGGTAGTCCTTGGTAAGGTGCCTTGGGATGTGGGGGTGTTACAAGCTCAGTTCAGTTCAGCTCAAAAAATTCAGAAAGAACAGGGCCTAAGAGCACCTTATACGAGTACTCCCTTCCAAACAGCTCATTTAACTTTTGCACATTTGTTAATACACTATTTGAATCATAAATATCTTTAATTTTACATTATAAAAAATATAAAAGGTTAATATTCTGTATCACGCGATCAAACAAGATCCCGCTTAAATATATTTTTTCTTATATATTCCAAGAAATTTTGAAAATTATCTTAATCCATGAATAGTGATTAGTGACACAAAAATTAATGAATTGTTTGGGTATGAATAAGAGTATTTGTAAAATAAAATTCGACTTTAGCAACAAAATTACATTTTTTTTATGAAACGAAAAATTCTCTTCATTCATGAATAGTATTTGTAACCCAACTCAACTCAGCTCAATTTGACTCAATTCAGTTCAGTTTAACTTCATTCAATCCAAAAGAACAGTACCTTAGTTTTTTTTATTGTTACATTTTTATCAGATATTTTGCTAAAAATGGTTATCATATTTTATTAAGATTAACTAGTTTTACTCCCGTGCAAAATTGCACCGGATGGTATATTCAACACTGACTAAATGTATCAATCTCACATAATTATAATTTGTCTTTAAAATATTAATTATACTCCGTATAATATAAAATTAGAGGATATATAAATTATTTAATAAAATACCTTGATTTTCAATTAAAATTTAATGTAGGTTGTTTAATATAAATATGTAAAAATTTAATTTGTACTTTAATGTATACCTGGCAAAAATAACCCCGATCAGAATAATCCGATTCAGACCCGGACTGACCGCCAAACTTAGAACCTGAGTTTGACTCGTAACCCAATGACTCTAATAATAGTCCGACCCCAAATGTTTATGCAAGACGTTTCAAATATTCTGTAACACCCCATTTACCAAGGAGCATTTAGCAAGACATTCCCTAACAAATAAGGGTGTTACCATCTCGGTTGCCTGAGGTAGTTCATATCAAACAGACAATAAAAGAATAGTTTAATAACTTGATTACCTTAATAACAAAAGTACTTATTACAACTCAATTCCTAATCCAAATATCTAACAGCGGAAAATACAGATGAACCAAATATAAATGTCATCTAAACTATGTGAGACTCAAAGATGTCACGCCTCCTCCAGTAACCCCAGCAACAGCTCATAGCAACCACAAAATCACTTGTCAAGACTCACTGCTCGTCATTTGCTGCCAATATCAAATGGATCACCACAGACAAGTAAGAGAAAACAAGAAACAACACAAACACCATACAAGGTCAGTAACAGTCAACAAGTTTAACCACGATTACACAAGATATAATCACAACAACAATCCACACACAATATTGTCACAATCCTCCATCAACCCGTACTCCATAGTAACCTGTGTCCGAACCGCAGCGCGGACACCACTAGCTCTCATTGTAACGAGTAGCATGGTTCCCATCACAAAAGGTAATCAACCCCTGTCGATGCCAGACTGCATCACTGGACATCAAAAGCCCCGCTCATCGCAACGAGCGAACCCAAATCATTAATGCGCACATCCCTCTTGTGACGGGAGTCACAAGAGGCGATACATGGGGGTGAAGTCCATCTCCCGACATGGCTTCACAATCACAACCAGAACCTCCATCACCATCAACAACACAATAATAATCACGATACTAGAAATCACGCAATCATATAATCACAACATCATTAATCATATAACTGTACTGAGTAGGGAAACCCTACATTATAAGCAAATCTATGCTTCACAATAGTGTCATTGCAAGAATCAAGAAACCAAGAAATCAAAACCAATTCTCCATAAATACATTACCTACAAGTAATAAATGCATATACCTTTACTAACTATTCTAATTAGCCAACATAGAATCCCTATTTACCGATTTCCCCCCAATTTCCCAAAACTTAGGGTTAGGGCACTATTAAAACTGCTGATGTATAAATGTATATTAAGACTTACTAGATCTTGCTAATAAAGAATGAAGAAAATTGAAGCTTTAATCCAGAATCCGTGATCGACTTCCACGCAAAAGTGTTTAGGAAAAGTAGAAATGTTACTAGGAATGTTTTAGAAATGTTTTTAGGGTTAAACGATGTTTAAGAAACTGATTAGGCGAAATATAAACAACCTACTTAACCACAAACTGAACCGTTAAAAAATATAACTCAGACCGGCTCACTCGGTCGAGTACAAAGGACTCACTCGACCGAGTGGCCACTACTTGGTCGAGTAACCACAAATGAGAACAAGGCTTGAACATCAACTCACTCCATAAATTGCACTCGGTCGAATACACCTCTATACTCGACCGATTACATATTCTATCTATATAAGTTCATAACAACAGGCGAAAATTATCAAATTCAGAAATGACTCAACCGTATCCAAATTTTGTCAAACCCGAGATAACCCGACCCAAAATTACACAACATGCAGTTGATCGATCGATCAGTTTGTCAGGTCAACTTTATCCGATAAAAAATTTTAAAATTTAGGTCTAATCTAAATTGTAAAAAAAATAGGGATTTTGTTTTGAGGACCGATAACTTATAACCTATTATATCCGAGTATTAGTTGCGTGCGTCCACGTCAGCATTTTGGTGCGTCCACGTCAGCATTTGCAGCTTTTTTTTTTTTTTCTTTTTAAACAATCAATGTGGGTCTCGCGGTATAGGAACTGGAATGAATTTCTAGAAAACGACAATCTTTTGTAAGTAAATATTTATGTTTACGTGTTGTACGTAATAAATGAATAACACAAATTGTTCTATAAGACCTATATTTAGGTAAGACTAACCCAATAGCATAAAGCCCAACAAAATTACATAATAAAAATATGAAATAATATTTTTATTTAAATAACCTAATATTTTAAATTAATAACTTACATATTTAATTATGTTAGTTTTCATTATATTGTATAATTTTATCAAAATAAAATCGAAAACTTAATATATTAATGTTTTTGCTTGGGCTTTTCTCCTATTAGGGCAGTCTTATGCTATAGGACGGTCCTATATGAGAGTTGCTAAATGAATAATGCATAATTTAAACTAAACAATAAATAATAAATATCAATAATACCTTAATCCAGTCCAAAGTTTTACAATAACTATTATATTACAATTGAAGATTTAGTCCAGCCTTTTGCTACACTAATCAATTACATTACAATTAATAATAAAGTACAATAAATTACACCAATTAACAAAAATTGAGAAAAATCGATGTTATTGCAAAGTTTTTTAATCGTAAAAATTCTAAAATTTATTGTAATAATGCAAAGTTTTTTTTATTCTAAAAAATTATATTTTTCAAATTTGAATTTTTAAAATAATGCGAAATGAATTATTTTTAAAAAAGATATCCTCTCAGATCTGGACAGATAGTCAATCATCATCGAGAATTAACTTGAAGCAAAAAATTACGGCAACTATACTATCAGCTATTCTGTAATCGGAAGGTGGTGCCGACATGCTACCATGTAATTTCTACTACAACAAGTCGGTGTTGTGGCCGTAGTATCGTCATAATATAATAATAATAATTACCAGCCTTCATAAACCGAATCTGCAAATAAATGCAATGCCATATACCATATATCTGTAATACCCGGTAATTGTGGGACCCGTACGAGAATCTCGAGATGCGTGAGAGGATCACCAGACTTGATAAAGGACTACTGGGAGCAAAGTATAACCATACACTAGACCAAGTAGGACCTAGACTAGATCTAGTGAAGTTGCAGTGAACCCAGTAGAACCTCAGTGGACCGTGTGGCTGACACTCGACCGATACCGAGTGAGTTGCACTCGGTCGAGGTACTCGAACGAGTGGAAGGCACTCGGCCGAGTGGACTTAGCACTCGACCGAGTGCATACACAGTACCCGATAAATCTTATCTCGTGACCATATCTTAATTCATTTCACCCTTTTTCCTTATCTCTCCAACTCCCATCCATTCTCTCTGAAACCCTCACAAATACCTTCCTAATGGGATTCAAGCTTGGTTTAGGGGATTCAAGCTTGGTTTAAGGGATTTTCCACCTTGTTCATCATTCCTTCCACCTAAGTAAGTAAGATATATCCTTTTCTAGTATTTTGGAACCCTAACTTTTGAGGGTTTTGTTATGGGTAATTAATCAGCTAGTGATTAGCATGTGTAATATGGGTGATTAGTGGGTAATAATAAAGGGGTTTTGTATTGTATAATAATGTAGGATGTATTGTGATAGTATTATGTGACTTGTATAGGACGAGACAGTTTCATGAGACGGGATTGTGCCGGATTCGAGTAGCTTTTGGAGATTGCTAAAAGGTAGGTTAATCCTACTCGGTTTCGATATTGTATATGTATGTTGTGTGCATTGTCACTTAGAATCCTTGATAAGAGTAATCTTGCATTCACCATGATAATTGAGGTTGATGATGAGCTTCATGTAAGTGTCGGAAATGCATTATAACATGATATTGGTTGTGACGACTTGAGAGTCGGGATTCTTGGACACATGGTTACATTCATGGTATGTTGATAGTATGTTGTATCAGATGTCATATCCGATATTGTATTCATGGTTGCATTCATGTGTATGTTGATCTTGCTGGAGGTTGTTGATGGAGTTGTGGTGATGTTACTTGTTGATATTGGAGACGTAAGACGGTTGGGAGACCGTCTTACGCTTGGGTCGCCTCTTGGAGCTTCCCACTCTAAGAGGGATGTGCACATTAATGGCTTGAGTTATGGAGGGACACGYGAGGTTGAGTCACGTCGTCTGGCAGGGGATCCAAGTCGCTCTCTGGCCCGGTACCACGGGTATGTCCCGAGTACCTTTTTCGAGCTGTGGTCCGGCTGTTTTGGTTGGCGGTGCTGCGTTGCCGTCACCGGGTTGTGGGTACGTCTAGGTGTGTCCCGGTACCGGCGTGTTGTTTGTGAAACTGTGTCTCATTCATATATTGTCATGTTGCATAGTAATTTATATTGCATTGTGTTTTATTATCGAAACTGGCGTGTTTGGGTTGTGTGTAATTGTCACCTATTTCCAGGGTGACCTGTGTTGATCCATATGATATTTATGATCATATAGGGAGCAGGTTGAGTACAGGTTGATTTGGTGTCACGCGGGAGACAGCATGAGCCTCAAACCTGGAGTCGAGTCGTGTAGATAACGTAGTCGATAGATGAGTTGTATTTGTATAGATCACTTGTTATTCATTTATCATGTATGTAATCACTAAACAACTTATTTATGTTAATTCTTTCTTAATTGCAACTCTGATTCACCGTCCCGGGAAACCGAGATGGTAACATCCTTCCATTATCTTGGTCGTGCAAGAAGGGGGTGTTACAATATCAGTATTAGAACAATGGCCCAAAATCCGTTTTCATCAGAATCTGAATGGTCCTTGATTTACTCATATTAGTTCCTGAATGGGCCATGAACTTCATAGTTATCTAAATTTAACGACTTTGCAGTTAATATTTAGTGGAGGAGTGACACAGTGGAGGGAAGTTATCAAGAGTGGCAAATATCAACTTCTTTATTTTCACCGTAAATAATCACAGCATATTTTAATATTCCTCACAACCAAATCAGAATAATAATCATGGCCAACTTTCAAAGCAACTACACCAAGGACTGAGCAAATCACAGTGAGAGTTATGCGTTTGTGGCACAAAGAGACGGAAACTGAGCCAAGGGAGTTGCAAGGGGTAGAACTCATCTTGATAGACCAGATCGTATGTATACTCTTTCGTTTTTTTGTATAAGTTTAATATGCATAATTGAAGTAAAAGTTCAGCTAATTCAATCATATTACTTAATCTAGGGGGATACTATTCAAGCAACTATTAAAAAGAGATTGGTGTAGACTTTTCCTGGAGTCTCTAAATGAAGGAAACATATATAAGATATGAAGATTTAGCACATCATCCAACAGGGTTGGACTCGACATGGTAACCTATCACCCATGCAGAATCTGGTTCGAGTACACAACACAAGGGTCGTACCAATTACTAATGCAAAAATTTCATTAATTCCATTGTTTGTGCACACTTTTTACACTATCAATGAGATCTTTTATGGAGCTATGCCCGACAGAACTATATGTTGGTACGTATCCAATCAATCATTGTCTAATCAAATTCCTAAGAAATTTCATCTTCGATAAGGTATTTCAATACATTTGCATATGTTATTGGAAAACTTAACATATTTACCCAATCAAAGTCTCCAACAATGGGAAAAGGAGGAGGACTATTATCCTAGGAAACAATCTGTAATGAATTTACTATTAATTTAATTTTATGATCAATCATATCATAATGTTTTTCACATGTTATAAAAAAAACCTTAATGATTTAGGAATAATTATGAATATTATGAAATAGTACCTTAGTTTTTTTATTGTTATATTTTATAAGATATTTTGCTGAAAATAGTTATCATATTTTATTAAGATTAATACTTTTTCCCTCTTCGTTATTTTCTGACTTCTTAAATTATGGACTGAAAATTTTGAAAAGCGGTAAAAAAATAGAAAAAACCGTTTGAAATAGCAGTCTGTCTTGCTTGTGATGGTTACAAACTTGTGACGTCTCACAACCCCTCCCACTTGCCCTCCCCACTTGGCCTTCCACTTGCAAACTTGTCTCACGTCACAAGCTTGTGACGGATTTAGCCCGTCACAAATGAGAATTTGTGTTGAAATAATACGTTATCTTTAATCAAAGATTTAGGTTTTTGAGTCTCAGAGTTGAGATCAGACTGGCCATAATCTTTGAAAGTTTAGGATATTATGTTTCTTTATTTGAATTTATAAAGGAAGGTAGGGTGCAGAAATAGTTTCTTTTGCATGTGTGTGTGATTCAGAATGAGTAGTGACTGACAGGGATTCGAAGAGGAAATAAGCTGATGACTGACCCAAACTCTGTACTGCTCAACTCTGCCAAACTTTACATAAACAGCAAATATTTCTTGGCTTTACTAATCACATTCAATCATATTTAATTACATTTTCTTTAATAGATTAAACAACACTAACTACCCTCTTGTCCAGGGGGAGGAGATTAGATATGGGATTGGACTATTACTAATTCTCGTCTAATCGCTTGAATTTTTAGAAAATGGGGAAGATCCTTGTAAGACCATCCCAAGCAAGGTCTCGCTAATTAAGTCGTGACCCAGTTTTATCTCTTAATCTCACCTTATTTATCTTGACCCACTTTTACACTCTCAAGCAGAAAGTCGCGACTTAGGTCATTAAACCAATCATTTTCTACTTTCCAAAATTTTCGATTATTTTTCACTTTCCAACATTTTCAATCATTTCCCACAATCTCTACCCCACCAAAACCTCTCTCTTACTTTTCCTATTATTACTTTACTAACAAATTATAAATATGTTAATTTTGTATTTTTGTTAAATATGTTAATTAATTATTAATTATTCCAATATTATAAGTATTTTAGTTATATTTAGTACACTTGGAAAAAAAAATAACACCGTTAAAAATAAAAACAAGCAAGATAATTTCATTGACAATAAATAAAGTTAATTCCAAACTGATACAACATATTTAAAATCCGCATACATAAGAAAAAAAAAAGAACATGAAAATAAAATACATTCCAAAGTAGAGTTACGGAAGTTTTGCCAAATATGCTCAATGAGATCATTTCTCAAAGCGATATGAGTGGCACGTTCACGAATCTGACCATAAATTTCTACGAATCTATCTTGAGCTGGCCTTCTATGACGATGATATTCAAACTGATCGGCATCAGTAGCTGTAGTCGGATTATCTTCTATGAACTCCGCTATTATGTGTTCATAGTTAAGATAAGTTTCTCRTTCATCTTCCACTATCATATTATGCATAATAATACAAGCCATAAGAACCATCCCCATTATTGTTCGATCCCAAAGAAGACAATGGCGTTTGATAAACGTAAATCGAGCTTGTAAGACGCCGAAAGCACGCTCAACATCTTTTCGACAACTCTCTTGTTGAGCTGCAAATAACTTATGCTTTTGAAAAATCAATATTATTTAAATCCATTGTGTGATTTTAGTAGTAATGTGAAAATATTATTTGAAGTAAGATTAGGTGACTTCATGTTAATTTTGAGTTCCTTTTATAGACCATAAAAAAAAATGACTATATTTTTATTATCAATTTTTTAATAATTATAAATTAAAATGTAAATGTTACATTTAATTTTTTTACTACCAAATATTTATTTTTGGTAACTTGGCAGGTGAGAGATCCAAAAGAAATGAAGAAGCAAAAGGTGGATGGTTGTTGGTGTAATACTACGGTTTTCTGTGTCTGTGGCTACTCTATCGAGTAGGGCTTACTCTGCCGAGTAAGTAAGTGTAACTTAGAATCAGGGTTTGTTCGTTGGTTACTCGATCGAGTAGGTGTGACACTCGATCGAGTAGAGGTCACTCGATCGAGTAAGTGACTTACTCGATCGAGTAAGTTAGTCTTACGGGTCGTTTTAATCGGGCTTTGTTAACAACGCGAAATTGATATATTAGCTTTTCCGTCAACTTCTTTTCACTTTTCATTTTATCTTTTCTTAAAATCACTCAAGAGCAAAAGAGAGAACGTAGGTTGTGTTCTACTTCGCGTTGTTAGCAAATCCAAGGGTTAGAGCCGTCGGATTTCGGAGTCCCTTACATCGTTGCGATCGTCTTGTGGGTAAGATATGGATAACATTTTTATGTGGTTTAGTTCATTTTGATTAAACCCTAATTGGGTGATTTAGGGGTAATTGGGAATATTGTTGTTAGTGGGTTGTGATTGTATGATTATGTATGTATAGGA
>VHZZ01001415.1:25828-41362 GCA_009801015.1 Silene noctiflora | reverse complement strand
CCTCAGCCTCCCTGTGGAGATCGACCCTACTTACCGCTAGCTTCTGTTAGTAGTACTTAGGTAATTTATTTTTGGTACGAAACGACAGTATCACTAGCGCAAGCAATCAGAATCTCTCTTCTACGAAATCACCTCTTATACAATAAACATCAAATTACAATCTACGCAACCATTAACTACCAAAACCCCCAATTTACCCAATTAGGGTTTAAACAAAATTACTGAATCAATATAAAAATGACATAAGGATCTTACCCACAATACGACGATCGCGACGGTATGCAAAACCCTAAAAGTTATGCACTCTAGCTCGTGATTTGATAGTAAAGTGAAGGGAAGATCTTACGTTGTTTGAGTTCTCCTTTTGAAAATTTATAAAAGTAAAAGTAAAATGAAAGAAAACCGACGCATTATATAAAAGCCTCGCCTTTTGTTTTTAAAATCAAACCGAACGTAAAACCCGTAACAGCGAAGTTACTCGATCGAGTAACTAGCGTACTCGATCGAGTTCCCCGAACTTGGTCGAGTAACTAACAAACAGACTTCTTCCAGACTCTGATCATAACCTACCCGATAGAGTACGCAAAGGCCATAAAACCTGAGGTATTACATCTCTCATGGATGGTATACATCTCCTTCATTCCCACTCCCTTAAACAAAGCTTCGGTTTCCTTATCTAACCCCAGCGTTCGCATTGAGGGACAACAAATAAATCGAGTCGGGTGAAAGGGGCGATTTTTAAAGAGAACGAATTTACCTTTTTGTGCTTGGGTGGCGAATTGGACATCCGGGAAGTCCGGGTCCAGGTTGGTGTCGGTGGCGGCCGCCACGACGATTTGTGCTTGAGCCCGAGCTAATTCTCCTCTTGTTCTTTTGGATGCCATTGTTGATGATTGGGTGAAGGGAAGAAGGAATAAGGATGGTGGGTTGATGATTGGTGAGGGTAGAAGGAAGCTTGGTGGTGTTTTAATGGAGGTTGAGAAAGTTTTGTGAGAGAAGGAGAAAGGGAGATGGAGAAATGAGTGAAGAAATGAGGGTGAAAGAATGAGAAGATGTGTGTGTCGTGCGTTTTTTTAAGCCTGTTTGGGGTCCTTAACCGGTCCAGGCTCCGGCTGCCGGTAGACTAGCTGGAAGCCCTTGCATAATTCCCAAAACTTTCTAATTTTCTTCAAACTAAAAACGTCATGGTGCCGGTGGGGGCACCGGCTGCCGGTCAACCAGCAGAGACACTTATCTATTTCTCCCTTTCTTCATAAGTTCTTCAGTAGTAAAGAGAACTCTCTTTCCTCTTAAATCTTCGTTTTATCAACATTGTGGGGATGTCCTTGCTGGTGAGCTGGCTGCCGGCCAATCGGCAGAGGACACTCCATCCTTCAAATTTGGCGAGTTGTCATCATAGGGGTTCTCTTTAGTCCAGCGGTATAGAGCTACAATATGCTCAAATTGCCTTGTTTTCTTCGACAATTTCAAAGAATTAAAACCCGACTCCTTCAGTTATCCCGTCTTTGCGAGTTTTATGCTGTCACACCAACGCATTATGTCGGGAAATGGGCCAAATGAAAGATTTGCTCGTGTTCCGAAATTTTCCACTGAACAATTCAATTGTGACATCCCGTCACCCAATCCAATTTGCACAAGAAGAAAGTGATCCAAATGCACTCATAAACTACCTAAATGCATGTAATACGTACAAGTGGTGGTTCTTGAGGAACTCCACCAAACCTAAAGTTGGAGTAGCTTTCAATCGATATCCTCCTCGGGGAGCGGATCCACGAGGTAGAGCACTTCTATGGTACCTTTCTCATCACCTTGATAATATCTCTTGAACCTTTGGTCGTTGACTTTGAAGGTTTCTCCTTCTTCACTCCAAAGCTCAAACACCCATGTTGCTTCATCTTTTCCTCTGCTTCCCATGTTGCTTCTTCAATATTATGATTGGTCCACAACACCTTCAGCAACACGGTCTCCCCATTCCTTGTCTTTCGCACCTTACGGTCAAAGATTTCCTTTGGTACCTCCAAGTAAGTCAAAGACTCACCCAACTCTATGTTCTCAGCCTCTAGCACATGATAAGGATCACTCACGTACTTTCGTAGTGGGGACACATGGAACACATAACGCCCCGCATAGGTGATACTTTTAGAAGAACCTTGTCACCCACCTGAAACTCGATGTCCCGGTGATGCAAATTAGCATAGCTCTTTTGCCGATATGGAGCTGCTTTCATCTTTTGTCTAATTAACTGTACCTGCTCGATCATATCTTGCACCATCTGTGGTCCTAAAACCATAGCCTCGGCACTATCATCCCAACAAATAGGACTCCTGCATCTTCTCCCATAAAGAGCCTCAAACGGTGCCATCCTAATACTGGTGTGGAAACTGTTGTTATAAGAAAACTCGATCAAGTCCAACCTATCCTCCCATCTACCCCCAAATTCCATAACACAAGCTCTCGGCATATCCTCCAAGGTCTTAATAGTCTGCCCATTTGTTGCAGGATGAAAAGTTGTACTCATCTTCAGTGTAGTACCCATCATCTCTTGCAGCTCTTGCCAAAATTTAGATATGAACCGCACATCTCGATCCGCCACAATGTCTTTCGGTACACCATGTAACCGAACCACATTCTTCCTATACCCATTGGCTAGCTATAGCTTGCTCCAAGTATCATTCATTGGAATGAAATGAGCCGACTTCGTCAGTTGATCCACAATCACCCAAATCATATTGTTGCCCTGCTGAGTCCTTGGCAACCCCACAATGAAATCCATAAAGATAGATTCCAACTTCTACTCAGGTACCTTAAGTGACTGAATATTACCTTGCGGTCGCCGCTGCTCCCCTTTGACCCTCTGATAGGTCAAACATCTGCCACAAACTCTGCAGTCTCCTGTTTTATCCCAGGCCACCAAAAAGTCTTCTTCAGATCACTGTAAAGTTTATCACCACCTGAATGCATTGAATAAGGAGTGCAGTGAGCCTCAGTCATGATCATCTTTCGTAGGCCTACGTCATTAGGTACACACCATATCCCATCAAAATGAACACTCTCATCCGAATGCACAGAAAATCTCTTGACAGTCCCCTTTTCCACTCCATCTCTCCACTCCCAGATCTTGGGATCATCAGCTTGCTTACTCTTGATTTCCTCATAAAGCTCAGGTTCCACTGTCAACTCCCCAAGAGCATCCCCCTTCCGAATCATGTGAATCCTCATCTCCCTTACCTCATCTTTAAGTTGCACAAGTGACATGGCTGTAGATAAGGAATATACACTCTTTCGACTCAAAGCATCAGCAACCATGTTAGCTTTCCCCTTGTGATAGATTATCTCCATATCGTAGTCACCAATCAGCTCCATCCATATCCTCTGACGCATATTCAGCTCCTTCTGGGTGTAGATGTACTACAAGCTTTTATGATCTGAAAACACCTTAAAGGTAGCTCCATAAAGGTAGTGTCTCCAAATCTTCAAAGCGAAAACCACACCACCCAACTCTAAATCGTGAGTAGGATAGTTCTCCTCATAGGTCTTTAGTTGTCTCGAAGCATAAGCAATTACCTTTCTATTCTGCATCAGCACACAACCCAACACATTCTTTGAAGCATCCGTGAAAACCTCAAAATTCTCACTCCCTTCTGGCAAAGCTAAGATAGGAGCTGTAGTCAAACATTCCTTTAAAGTTTGGAACGCTGTCTCACAACTCTCAACCCAGCGAAACATGTTCTCTTTCCTCATCAAGGATGTCATAGGTCGAGCTATCTTCGAGAAATCCCTTACGAACCTCTTGTAGAACCCTGCTAGACCCAAGAAACTCCGTACCTCAGCCATATTCTTTGATGCTTCCCAGTTAGACACCGCCTCAATCTTGGTAAGATCTACCGAAACCCCATCTTTAGAGATCACATGGCCCAAAAAGGCCACCTTCTTGAGCCAAAACTCACACTTGGACAATTTTGCATACAACTGGTTATCGCGCAAAGTTTGCACTACCAGTCTCAGATGTTCCTCCTGCTCCTTTCTAGTCTTAGAATAGACTAGGATATCATCGATGAAGACCACCACCAACCGATCCAAGAACTGACTGGAAACCCGGTTCATCAAGTCCATGAAAACTGCATTAGTCAACCCGAACGGCATCACCACATACTCGTAGTGACCATACCTCGAACGAAAAGTTGTCTTCGGTATATCCTCCTCCCGGATCCTCAGCTGATAGTACCCCGACCTCAGATCAATCTTAGAAAACACTCCAGCCCCACTCAACTAATCAAAGAGATCATCAATCCTCGGTAAAGGATACCTGTTCTTCACCGTCACATGGTTCAACTCTCTGTAATCGATGCACAACCTCAAACTACCATCTTTCTTTTTCACAAGTAGGACTAGAGCACCCCAAGGCGATACACTAGGTCTAATGTACCCCTTCTCAATCAAGTCATCCAATTGATTCTTCAATTCAGCAAGCTCCTTAGGACCCATACGGTACGGGGCCTTAGAGATAGGTCCCGTCATCGGCTTCAACTCCATGCTGAAATCGATATCCCTCTGCTTTGGTAGCCCCGGTATCTCATCACGAAAAATAAAAAAAAAAACATCCTCGAACTCACCTAATAGCGGTATCTCCATAACTGATGGCTCCTCTATCCTGGTATCTTTCACATGGCATAAAATCATTGGATAGCCCTTCCTCGGTAAGACTTCAACGTCACAGCTGCAATGATCTTGACTTTGGGTTTGATCACAAACCCACGGTAAGACACCTAACTCCCTTAGTTCCTTTTAAAGAAACCTTCTTTTGGTGACGGTCTATAGTAGCACTATACTTCCCCAACCAATCCATCCCGATATGACCTCAAACCCATCTATAGGAAACTCAAACAAATCAACCGGAAAGTTTACTTGTCCAACCACCATAAACACCCCCTTATACAATCTCCCACGTGATACAGACTCTCCAGATGGTGTAAAAAATCCATCCCTTACAGACTCATACCCCCCCAAACCCATAACCTTAGCATGACCTCTAGATACAAACGAATGGGTCGCCCCCGAGTAAAACAAAACAAAGGAAGGAGTATTATTAACAAAAAAAAGTACAGGTGACCACTTGTGCATCCTCCTCTGCTGCTTTCTTGTCCATCATAAATAGTTTGCCACTGTTCTTATGGCCTTCACCCTGCACCATGCTGACCGATACAGTCGAGTTGGTAGCCGAGTTTTGGTTCCCATTGTCGTTCTGCCTCTGATAAGTTCCACCATTGTTAAGGTTGAAGCTTCCAGTATTACCTTAACTTCCCTGGCTATGCTACGACCCAGCTGGTCTGTTGCTAGCCATACTCTGACCCGGTCCCTATGATAAACCACCTATGCGCTGACTCTGGAAGCCGCCCCCAATAAAAATGGGGACACTCATATATCTTGTGGCCCATGCTACCACGGTTGTAGCAAGTCAACCCCGATCCACCACTGAAGCTCCTACCACCCCGGCCTCCAAAAGACGAACCTCTATCGAATCCAAAGCCACTAGAGGAAGCCCTCCCCTGATTGTAGTTACCCCTCTTAAACCCGGATATTTCCGGTGCCCTCGCTCTCAGCCTTCTTTTTCTCACTCCCTTTTTCCTTGGCCTCCTTGGTCATGTCCACTAGTCTCTCCGCATTCCCAGACCGCTCATAAAATTCCTTCAAATCCTGGAGAACCCCGAAGTCAACCTCTTAAGTATCTTCACCCATAGTCCCTTCTCGAAGCATATGGCTAAGTTCAGCTGGTTTAGCTCCATGTCGTCCACATAATAAGCCAACTCATTGAATCTGAGGTAGTACTCCGCTATCGTCATCCCCTCAGTCATCCGAAAAGTATCAAACTCAACCCTCAACTTGTTACGAACATGCTCAGAAACGAACTAATGTCCCATAAATTTCTTAAATTCAGCCCATGGAATAGCAGATTCCCCCTGGATCCTGTAGTACTCTCTAGCTGTCTCTTTCTCCCTAGCCCACCAAACACCAGCCTCATCCCTTAAGTAGAACGCAACTTGTTCCACTTTCAACTCCTCCGGATAACTCACCACTTTGAGTACACCCTTCATCTCTCTATGCCAGTTATCCAACAAACTCGGAGCCCCCGTGCCCTCATAGGTCAAAGGGTTGAAGTGAGCGATGGTGGTGCTGATTTTGCTAGCATCCACCACCTTCTCTATAGCTTTACCCATTGCCTTACGAGCCTCGGTAAGAGCCTCTTGTTGTTCAATCATACGGCCACTTCGTCAAGTGTCATCTCAGAAGCTTTTAAGTACGCGGCTGATCTCTTATGAGGCATCGTTAACTATATAAGAAGGACAGTCGTAAGCACATAGCCTACTGCTCAAAAAAAAATACATATTCCTCCCATAAGACACTCGGTCGAGTACCCAAGGCACTCGGTCGAGTACAAATAACTCAGTCGAGTCACATACGTACTCGGTCGAGTCCCACTGATCCAGAATCTGACCATAATTACCCAGAAAACACTCTCGATCGAGTACGTGAGGTACTCGGTCGAGTCGACCATACTCGATCGAGTGTCTCGCACACTCGGTCGAGTCAAAAACTTCCAGAGATTCTGCCTCAAAACACCAAATTATCCACTCGGACGAGTGCCAGGAGCTCGGTCAAGTAGCCCCTACTCGGTCGAGTCCCCCTCACTCGGTCGAGTCATGCTACATACGTACTACCCCCATGCTTAAAAATCATGCACAAAGCCTATCATGTTACTAATTCAGATCAATACTCCATCTATCATATTCCTCATATCATCACATAATCATATACACCACACTTCTCCATACACCGCATACACATAAATATGGCATGCATATGAAACAAATACGAGCATATGAAATATATAGAAAACATATGAACACACAACAAACCTTGACACTCCACCGTGACCGGTTAAAAGTTGTAAAGGCAGTTATGCGGCTTTGGAACGTCTCCCTAGCCTTTGCGGTAGCTCTAAACAACTCTTACTCGGGTTCATTTTAATTAGACACCCTAAGTTCATTGGTTCATTGGTTTTAGGTTCCAAAATCGTTGCTCTGATACCACTTTGTAACACCCCTATACGTCAAGGTACCTTACCAAGGACTACCTCAGAATATAGGGATGCAACCATCTCGGTTACCCGAGGTAGTGAACATCATAGAAACCATAATGAAATAAATATAAAGTTTAATCGTTTAACTGTTACAACGGAAAACGTGCCAAAACAAAACCAACCAAAAATACAACAGTGATAACAAAATCTAAAGTATGCGGAAGCTAAGACTACAAAAAGAAAGTAATGACTCTGACCCTGCCAAACCCGCATAAACAACAACCATGGAAGTCATCATCACCTGCTAAACCAACTGCTCACCATCCTCGAATGGATCACCACAGTTTTGAAAACAAATACGGGGTTAGTCAACTGCACAATAATATACAATATGAAGCATAAAACCAAACATCCAAGTCATCCAATAATCTCCACCTCCAATCTCCGTCACAACCAATAACTGACTACACACTGAGCTGTGTAGCCCTGCCAGTGGGGACCACAGCCTTACCACTGAAATCCCCGCTCACGCATAAGCGAACCCAGTTCCTTAATGTGCGCATCCCTCTGCGCCGAGAGAACGCAAGAGGCGAACAATTGGGGGTGAGACCATCTCTCGTAATGGCTCACAAACCAAACCATCTCTAACACCAACAACCACCACCATCCATAACATACAATAACCACCACCTTCCATAACATACAACGACCACAACATATACATATAATAACCAGTACAAATATCGTCACATCAATCATACACTATTCCACAGGCAACTGAGTAGGGAAACCCTACCTGACAAGCGATCCGACAATACACAACAAAGAAGTAAAAAAGGCTCTTCTACGAAATATCCTCCTATAAACATAATCAATCAATCAACAAATGCCTAATCAACAATAAAATCTCAAAACCCCCAAACACTCTAATTAGGGTTTCACAATTGTACCATAAACCATAAGAACTAGATCGATAACTTACCCAATTTATTATATGGACAAATGATGTAAAGATCCCCAACGAACGATCAACTAAAGCCTCGGATTGATAGAAAATGAAAGTGATCAGTTCCTACGTTGTTTTGAGTGTAAAAGTGCTTTGAGAAAAGTTTTTAGAATAAAAGATAAATGATTACTGCTTCAAGTTTTATTTTATATCAATCTCGCAAAAACCCGTAACGAACCGGACACTCGGTCGAGTACGAGGCACTTGACCGAGTAAGCCACACTCGGCCGAGTGCAAGACACTCGATCGAGTACGCCTCACTCGACCGAGTGCTACACACTCGTCCGAGTCCCCAACGAACAGAACACTGACATATCCTCTCAGACTGGATACTTGGTTGAGTAGCCTTCACTCGGCCGAGTATCCTAAGGTCACAAATACGGTGTATTAGACATTAGATTCTCTTAGGAGCTATTTCAGTGTCAAATTATCCACATTTGCTACTTTGGTGTATTCGTATTTGTTTTCCTGGAAATAACACTTGGTTGCGCATTTAGAGCTGATTCTCAAGCACATGAAGATGTGGAAGAGCTATAGATTAGAATTTATACTGCTAAGGGCTTTCTTGAATTTAGGGTAATAAGGGGGAAATTAATATGGGAGTGATATATAAGGTGCATTTTTCATGTTTGGAATGAGACTAATTATTTACCTCTCGTATCTATTACCCTCATGAAGGGGTAATACATTACCCACCCTCACCCCTGGGTAATGATTATGGGAGTAAAATATCTCCTCAATAATCATTACTCTTATATGCCAAACCTATCATCAAAGAACTAATTACCCAAGTAATTAACTTCACCATTAATTATCACCCGATTAAATTTTACCCTCTGATTACTCCATGAATCCCAGATAAGCCCTAAGGAAAATTATCTTACATTTGAAGAGGTTAAGGGTTGAATTAAATCCTTACATGGTAATTGGTTATAGTTTGGAGTGATCCTATGAGCTTCACATTACTAGTGCCTACTTTGAAGAGATATAACTCGAATTCTACAAATTATAATCAAGTGATTCAAGTTAGAGGTGAAATCTTATCCTGTTAGCTTTCCAACGCCGCCGAAAACGCCTTATCTGTCCAAGTAACAAAGAAATGGCGGCCGTTTGTAGTTCAGTGCGCGTTGTAGGAAATGCGCCAAGACAAATGGTCGATCGACGGGTACTGTTGGTCGATCGACTAGTTTTGTTTTTAGGCGAGTTTTAAACTTGTTTAACTCGGCCCATTAGTTTTTAGGAAGTTATCGACGTCTCTTACTATTTACGAGAGAACGAGAAATCAGTTTAGGTTATCTATTTTTCTGCTAAAAACTTCTTTTACGTTACTTTGCTCTCAACTTCGGATCTGGAAATTTGTAAATTATCTTCCTTTATTTCGGTAATCAATTAACCTTCATTCTTCCTTTAATTCCTTCCCGTTATTCCTTTTCCTTCTCTATTATTCTTCATCATTGTTTTTGCTTAATTGTTATTCTTATTTATTCGTTATGTTTAATTCCATTTTCGATTTGATTATTGTAATTTACATTACGATGAACATGCGTAGCTAATTTCTCTTATGCTAGGATTTAGGGGAATCACGGTTATGTGACGGTATATTGTTAGGTTATTAGGTCTGGTGTTTTTATTGGTTTGAATTGTTAATCGTAGCTTTTTATTGTGATTGATTGGTTAAATGCATGTGATCAATTAATTTTTTCGTTGAACCTTGACCTAGATCGAAAGATTGGAGAGAGTTAGATCTGCTACGAATAATAAAATACCATAATTATAGTGAGAGCTTATTAAAAGCATTCTAGGGCGAATAGCGGACCGAGAAAAACTTTTCAATACCCTTCAGACCGTATCTATATCGACCGTTGACCTATACTCTTGACTATTGTTGACCGTGGTGAACTGACAATCCTAACTGTTTCTCTTTATATTGCTTTTAGACTCTTTTCTTATCTATTTGCCTTTTCTTTCATTGCTTTAGATTAGTCAAAACAACAAACAACCCCCCCGGTTTGTTACTTAGACAGAGTTAGTTAGCAATTATAACACAATTGTCTCCCTGTGGATACGATCCCGACTTCCTTTACTACATTAGTTTAGGCCAGTTTGTTTTTGGCACCATTGTCGGGGAGGCAATTATTTTCTGTTTGTTTTTATTCAGTTCTTACTGTGTGCCTTACCATCATAAGAGGTATGAACAGACAAGCCCAAGCTTATATAGACTCCATAGGCAAGGGAGATTATGGTGGTAAGAATATTGAAGATGTCCTTTCTTTCTTTGAATGGCTTACTCTTGAATGCATTAAACCCACTTTCCCATTTCAGTCAGACATGGATGAGGGCATAGGTGAGACTATAGAAACCGTTTTAAAGAATGAAAAAGATATTGACGGAAACATAGCGGATAAGACCATATGCTCAGTTGATAACCCCTTCTTTGAGGATAATCTTGAACCCCTCGATGACAATTTTACAGACAGTGAGCCACATGAGGAAGACTTAACGGACCCCCTATAGAACCCCTTATGTGATGAGTCTTGCGATAAGGAGAGCGAGGATGTGCGGTTTGAAGGTCTTGAGGTCAAATAAGACACATATGACGATATAATTGATGAGCTTATTATGGGAGACCCCGTTGACACAATTGACTTTACCACCCCTTGTATTTGGGATGACTACCCACCTTCTCCTGCTACGCATTTGACTCCCCCGCMTCACATAGAAATCCTGTCTAAGCATGAAGTTTCTAGTCGCTTGCTTTGGATGTTAAATGCTTCAGTGCTCCCTAATTTTCCCTCTTCCTTTGACAGTAGCAGAGGTAGACCTACCGACCCATATTAATTAGTGATTAAAAATATTAACATGTTGGTTGTCGACATGGGAGTCAGTCGTTTGTCTTTTATGCGTTATGGCTTGAGCTTTGATGCTTCATGCTTAGCTGAAGGGTGGAATAATTTGGTGGATTGTTACAGGAGCTGTCGCAGAAAGCTCAACAAGCTGAGACAGTCATTCACATTGCTTTTGTATGCTCACATTGTATTTTGGTGCTACTTATGCTTTTGCATAGCACATGCGCAGATTTATGATCGACTTTTAAGAGCTCTGAGCTGTTTTGATTGTGCCCAATTGTGGGTGTATTGGAAAATAGACGAACGTTGTTGGCCAAAATATGCACAGAACGGAAGAAATTACGCTGAGTTTATTTGAAGAAGGAAAAGTCGATCGACTAACTTCTCTCGTTGATCGACTGAAATCGAGTGCAACGAATTGAGAAAAGTAGATCGACTACTCACTCTTGTCGATCGACTATTGTAGGTGCCAACGGTCGCGGGTGACGACTAGTAGCTGCTGGCTACGACTTCCCCTTGTTGTTGGCTGAGTTGGGGAGGTCACTTATTATATCATATTGTGAGCACTTTGCTTTGCTTTACTTGTTTTCATTTTGTTCCGCGTATCCCTTTCCCATATTTTTCTGCTGGTGCTGATAGTTTCTGAACACCGTGAGGGCATTGTGTGATTTGGTTTGGGGAGGGTATGCATTTGTCTGTTTGCATCCATTTGCATATTTATGGCATTTCTGTTTGCATGTTTCTTGCATTTCCTGTATGCATTGTTTCTTGCTTTAATAAAAAAATTGAAAAATTCCAAAAAAATACAAAAAACATGTTTAATTTTGCATTTAGGTCGAGTCGGAACGGTTGGATAACAATGATGAAAACCGCGTCTATGCTTTATTCTTAGCCCAATCCTTGCATTGCCAATGCCTTTCTTGTACAATCTTTTGCATAATCTACAAGTTTTTGATTAACTTTACTTGAAGAATAGACTTCACTTAATATCGACAACCTACTAAAACATTCTAAGGTATAAAGCTTCCATAAACTGATGACATTCATGATCAGTTTCATCTAGGATGTGAGTAGTAWTCCTTATAAGACATGTAACATAAAATTTCATTAAACATGACATTTATCTCTTAGTATCTGTATGCATTCGGTTTGTGGCGGTAACACATGTGGAGAGGCAAATCCTTCTTTCTCGTTTATTTTACGCTTGAACTTCACTAGCCAAATTGACCTATTTTGACCAATTTATTAACTACAATCCTTATTTTAGTCTACCCTAAGTCAAGCTAGTTTGGTTGTTAATTATGGGCACGTGTTTGATTGTTATTTGGCATTCCATTATTGTTATGAGAAAATGGGTGTGGAATAAGAAGGAGAAATGAAAAGAAAATAAATTACGAAAATGAAAAAAAAAGGAATCAAAGGAAAAATACCAGAGAAAAAAAAGATAGAGGAAAAAAATGGATAAGTCGATAATAAAGATGATGTTTACACTCCCATGTATGTCCTTATATATTTTGGGAAGTCGTGTTTTGACGTTGTGAGTGAGATTTTGCAACATTTGGCATTGTTTCATTCTTTTAAGTTGGGTTTATTAAGCGGAATGATCATATTATTTGGCTATGGTTGTACTAGCTTAGCTTTACCTCCACTTATCCAATTTTTTTTTGCCCCTTTTCACCCAATCACCCCACCTCACACCATATGTAAGTCCTCGGCATGTGTCTTGATCCAGTTTGGTTGGAATGCGTATGTACGGTCAGTAGACTATTTATCATGTTAAATTGCGTGCATGTTCTTATAGGTCGCAGTTAGGTGAGTGTCTTAAAATCTTTCTATCTTACAATATACTCGCCTTCTGCTTTTAATGAGTGATAAGTGACCCGTGAGAGTCCAATATATACAAGTCTTGCAAGGTCGACGGTTAAGTAGTTCTAATCATTGATTCAAATCGTTTGCATTTGTCTTAGTACTTTGGTATTGGTCTGTTTGCATTAAGTCAGTTTGGACATGTCAAAAGTGTGGTTGGCTCTAAGCTTATTTATCGTTCTATTAGTTCTTTAAAGTCTTTAGTCTGTGCTTGCTTGGGGATAAGCAAGAGTTTCTTTTGGGGAGGTTTGATGTGTGCATTTTATATTCACTTTCCTTAACATTTTTGCACACATTTCTATGCACATTAAATGCTCTTAGGAGCTATTTCAGTGTCAAATTCTCCCATTTGCTACTTCGGTGTATTCGTATTTGTTTTCCAGGAAATAACACTTGGTTGTGCATTTTGAGTCGATTCTCGAGCACATGGAGATTTGGAAGAGTTATAGATCATACTTTCTACTGCTAAGGAAGATTATCTTACATTTGAAGAGGTTAAGGGTTGAATTAGGCCCTTACTTGGTAATTGGTTATAGTTTGGAGTGATCCTATGAGCTTCACATTACTAGTGCCTACTTTGAAGAGCTAAAACTATAATTATACATATTATAATCAAGTGATTCAAGTTGGAGGTGAAGTCTTATCCTGTTAGCTTTCCAACGCCACCGAAAATGCCTTATTTGCCCAAGTAACGAAGAAATGGCGGCTGTTTGAAGTTCAGTGCGCGTTGCAGGAAATGCGCCAAGACAAATGGTCGATCGACTGGTACTGTTGGTCGATCGACCAGTTTTGTATTTAGGCGAGTTTTAAACTTGTTTAACTCGGCCCATTAGTTTTTAAGAAGTTATCGACGTTTCTTATTATTTAAGAGAGGACGAGAAATCAGTTTAGGTTATCTATTTTTCTGCTAAAAACTTCTTTTACGTTACTTTGCTCTCAACTTTGGATCTGGAAATTTATAACTTATCTTCCTTTATTTCGGTAATCAATTAACCTTCGTTCTTCCTTTAATTCCTTCCCTTTGTTCCTTTTCCTTCTCTATTATTCTTCATCATTGTTTTTGCTTAATTGTTATTCTTATTTATTCGTTATGTTTAATTCCATTGTCGATTTGATTATTGTAATTTACATTACGATGAACATGCGTAGCTAATTTCTCTTATGCTAAGATTTAGGGGAATCACGGTTATGTGACGGTATATTGTTAGGTTATTAGATCTGGTGTTTTTTATTGGTTTGAATTGTTAATCGTAGCTTTTTATTGTGATTGATTGGTTAAATGCATGTGATTAATTAACTGTTTCGTTGAACCTTGACCTAGATCGAAAGATTGGAGAGAGTTAGATCTGCTACGAATAATAAAATACCATAATTAGAGCGAGAGCTTATTAGAAGCATTCTAGGGCAAATAGCGGACCGAGAGGACCTTTTCAATACCCTTCAGACCGTATCTATTACGACCGTTGACCTATAATCTTGACTTTTGTTGACCGTGGTGAACCAACAATCTTAGTTGTTTCTCTTTATATTGCTTTTAGAATCTTTTCTTATTTGTTTACCTTTCTTTCGTTGCTTTAGATTAGTCAAAACAACAAACAAACCCCCTCGATTTGTTACTTAGACAGATTTAGATTACCAATTAGAACACAATTGTCTCCCTGTGGATACGATCCCGACTTCCTTTACTGGATTAGTTTAGGCCAGTTGGTTTATCTTTGATAGGTGTGCGATTTAGCCTGTCAATTTGCATGTTTTTGTTGAATTCATGATAGTGATCAATTTTCTACACCATTATTGTTGCCAAATATGATATTTTGTGTTTGAATCTTGCCCAAATTTACATATGTCGAAAACTAGGGTTATTGAGACAAAAATTTGATTTTGTGTTTGATATTTGGTTTAATTGTTCAACAAAGGCCTATCCTTTGTTGTTAATACTAAATCTTGTCCCACATTTGAAATTTTGTCTTAAAATTTGGTCTCAATTTTTCAAAATTTAGGATGCTCATGCCCAAATTTTGATTTTTCATGTGTAAAACTTAGTTTAATTGTACTGCGAGACTACCATTTTGTTAGTAGCGTTATATATTTCCTTAAATAGAACATTTCGTCTTAAAATATAGCCCCAAATTCTCGGAAATTTATAGCATACAAGACCAAATTTGATTTTGTACTTAAAACATGGTTTAATTCTTCTTAGCACTCCAATCCTTATTGATAATGCATTGTGTGGCCTTACATTGGGAATTCCGTCTTAAAATCGCCCAAATTTTCGAGGCCCATGACAATTATGCCGAAATTTTGATCTTTAGACTCCATTCTTGTTTCAAGTATGTTAAAAGTTTGATACCTACCAGAAATGTTGCATATTATTGGAATTGGGAATTCGATGCATTATTTCACAAGAATTCTACTTTTCCGGAAAATTTGTGTCTTGAATAAACTTTTGGCTTGATTAATTCAAAGGAAACCATGTCAAAATTTTACTTTCAAATTCGTCATTAATGAACTAGAAAGTGTTGGGGAAATTTTCGTTTGCCTTCAAGTTTGTCTTAATTCTCATCTTGTCCATCAGAAATCTTGTTGTGTGAATCGGTTTTGTAGCATTTCAAGGAACACAAGAAACAACCGTGGAGGCCCCACCCGTGATCGAAGCCCCGGCATTTCCGAGCATTGTATTTGAGAGCGAGGCCCAAAAGAATGTTAGGATTCATCAATCTCAAAAGCACATATATTTC
>VHZZ01001414.1:57857-72842 GCA_009801015.1 Silene noctiflora | reverse complement strand
ATAGGGTCAAGATGAGTCGGGATCGGGTTTGTGTCGGGATTTAAGTTGAGTCGGGAAATAGTTAAATGACGTTCGGCTTTAAATCGCGTAATCTTTCTTTAATTCCAATTAAATTCAAAATAATTATATTAAATTATAATAAATTCAAATAAATCATAATAAATTAAAATAAATTAAATTTATTATTTTTCAAATATAATTTCGGTCTTTCAAATTTCGGGTTGTTACAGTCCCACAACACCACCACCGCCCTTTACTGCCGACAACCACCACTAGCCGTTGTCGCCACCACTGCTGGCCATTTTTCGCTCATACCATAACCACCGTACTACAATATTAAGCATGAGGGAAAAATAATGCAAAATAGGTGCGTAACCACCTTATTACCAACCTTTCTTACCACCACCGCCGCCTCTCGACCGTCCACCTACCAGCCCTCACCGGCACTCCGACGACGACAACCCTTGCCATATTTCAGGCCACCGTTGACGCCTTCCCCTTAAAGGCCTGCCTCCCATACCAACTATCAAATTTATCATCGAAGCCCCTTTCCCTCGCAAGGCCCCTCCCTCTACCGGACACCCCACCTCTTTCCGTCGTTGGCGATGCCTCCACTCTCAGCTCCCGCCCACCACCAAACTTCCATTCACCATACTTGATTTGTAATTTTCATTTAACCATAAACCCTAATTATTATGAAAAAAAAATCCTAAACATATTGATCAATAAATTAGTAACTACTGATAAATTTCATTCCTAATTGAATCAATTTTATTGATTTGATATGTTTTGTTTGATTAATTTGAGGCGCAGTGTTAGAGATTGAGAGAATTTGATTTAGGGTTTTTTTTAGTTAAGGGGTATATAAATGGAAAATACAACGCAAAAAGTACTGTAATGAGTAAAAATCATATTGCAAAAATAAATTTCGTTTTTTTATACTTCTTTAATTTTATATTTTACTCGTGAGACGGAATAATATAATAATAGTAATTACTAGTAATATGACATAATTAATAATATGTAATAATAATAGTATTATAATAACTAACCCTAATCACAATAGAAATATATGTAATAATATAATATAATAATATTTGTTAAGTTTTCTAATCCTTTCCTAATTGCTTCCACATTACTATATATATCATGCTAGCCTATTCATAAGTCACTTATTCACTTTTACAACATCACATAAAAGGGAAAAGAGAATTGGGCAACCAATATTGGGAATTTTGCATCTACTTCCACTGGATTGAATCTTTTATTTTGTAAGTTCATCTTTAATCTTTCAAAGATTTAGATTTTAATATTTATAAGCATGTTTTAAGATTAATTTCATCACCTAATCATGTCTAGAATAAATATAATCATCTATAGTTAAATTTGTGACGATTTTATTAAAAAAAAAATGTTACAGCAATTATGTAAATCTGTAAGTTGTCTTAAACGAATTATCAGACCATTTTAAATTTGTTATCTTCGAAAACGTAAAGAATAGCCTTAGGTTATTTTCAAGTCTAGTTTTTGCTTGTAAAATTTCGTAGAAATTGGCCTTGTAAATTTTTCAGAATAAATTAATTATGAACATGTCGACTAAGAATCCGCGAATGCAGTAGTAGTCTAAAGTTTATTTCGTAAACCTAATTTATAAATTAAAATTTAGTTGGGTATATTGCATACATTAACTTTGAAAAGTCTAGATGATTCTAGGCATTGGAATTTCTCAAAAATCATATGTTAAATTTTTTTATGAATCGATACTTGTTATGCGACAGAATTCATCAGTATTTATAAATCTTTCAAGAAAACTTGATAAGTCTGGAATTTGAGGAAAGTCTATTTCAGAAGAACTGTAGATATGTGTCTTAGGATGTCAACCCCACTGGTCTTGCATCGTTTTGAATTAATTTCATTTATTTTTGCTGCGTAGTAAATTGTAATATGAAAGTTCAAATTTAATCAGTTGACAAATGTAATAGGACCTTTATTGGTTAATTTTATTTAAAGTACTTTGGATTGCTATACTTTGTTATACACTGCCTCAGGAAACTGAGATGGTAACTCACCTATTTACTTTGGAGGCCTAGCTAAAGGCTCCTGAATAAATGAGGGTGTTACAAGCAGGTTATGGTTGTTGATGTAGCTCGCGGGACATGGACGGGGCAGAGTCACCACTTGTTTTGTAGTTTAGCTTCCGCTGAGTTTAGATACATTCACTTATGGTTTAGGTTGTACGTTTTTGAGTTTGATACTTGTATTCCTTTTACATTAAAGTTGTTTTATTAAACTTGTTTCATTATAGTTACTATGATGCATACTACCTCGGAAAACCGAGATAGTAGCCCCTTTATACATTGGGGTAGTCCTTGATAAGGTACCTTGATGTATGGGGGTGTTAGAGTTGGTGTAGGGTTGGTGTGTTGTGTTAAGTTGTTAAGGAGATGTAAGACGGATTGGGAGACCGTCTTATGCTTGGGTCGCCTCTTGGAGTTTCTCACTCCAAGAGGGACGTACACGTCATAACTTGAGTATGGAGGGACTCGTGTGGTGTCACGACGTTTGGTAAGGGTCTGGTTAATGTTCGGGCTCGGCACTATGGGCGTGTCCCTAGTGTCTTTTACAGACTGCGGTCCGGCAGTTGGTGACGATGTTGTGATGTCGTCACCAGGTTTGTTTGGAGGTGTGGATTGGAGAATACATGTGTCATCCATTATTCATGTTGGCATATCACGTTTGCATTTCATATTGTGTACTCTTATCATATTGTGGGCACTCGTATTATTCAGATTGACCGTAAAAGTTTTCAAATACCTGTGGTGAACCATATGATATTTTCGGTCATTTGGGGAGAAGTGGTCTGACAGGTAGCATGTGCATATAGTTTGGTTCGAGGCTTGGAGCGGTCCTCACTTTAACATGTCGCTATTTTTCTTGTCTTAGCTTTTTGAAATTATAATTAAACTCCACTTTATTCGATTTGGTTGTATATTTGGGATTATTAATTAATCCCCGAATATGTAATAACTCCTTTAACTATATGCTTATCTATTTTTAATGCTTCCAATTCGGTTGTTCGCACTACTACTTTGAAAAACAAATATGTATAGCACTCTCACTGAATAGGTTGGCCTTGAGGAAGGTCTCTTAATTAATGGGGGTGTTACAGTGTGGGTAATGGAACTAAACTCCACTGTGTAAAGGGGTCCACTATCACGTGTAAATAAGCAAAAAGCGAACTATAACCGACTTCTTGTTAGGGTCTCGATTGTGGAAGCTGCAAATACAATATCAATTAAGAACTTGATAAAAAGAGAGACAAGGTAAAGTTCACGACTTCTTGTTAGGGTCTCGATTCTCGCTACTCCACTGTTTGTTCTAATATGTTGATGCAAAATTCATTGTCGTCTCTAACCGCGCCTACTCAACATTAATTCAAGAGGAAGGTGTGAGATGTGATGCGTTGGTTAGTCGTGTAGCATAGACCAAGGGCGGGGATAGCAGGGGATAACCTGTAGGATTTGTTGCGCGTATGGGTGAGTCGAAGGCGCTAGCAGCACGATCCACTAGTTATGGGGGAACGAGGAAAAGAATAGGAGAAGATGTTGATAAGTACGGTGATCCTCGCCCACGATGTGAGGCTTGCAATAAACTGGGCATGTAAAGGCTAGATGTTTTGACATCATTAGATATCCTAAACAGTGGCGTGACAGTACAAAAGGAGCAGGTTGCGGTTACGAAAGGGACGTTGGCCATGGCCCATGGGTAGGATAGAGCTGCTGCTACCTCGGTTTCAACAAGGGTCGGTGAGGATGAGTCGGAAACAAAAGAACAATTTGTCAGTGTACTCAAAAACTAATGGGGAGCATACGTAAACCATAACAAAGGTTCTTCTTCTTCGACAACGTGAATGACCGGTAACGCCAACGAAACCTATCTATGGCTATTAGATTCTGGTGCAACACACCGTATGATGGGTTGTTTAGTGTGATTAGGTCTTAAAAATATCATATTTGATAGGTAATTAGTAGCTTGTATTATTACCCTGATGTACTATGTTTGGTGGAGCTGGAATACATGCAGACTGGATAGGACTATTGTAACAACCCGGATTATAAAACAAAGGGGAAAACGTATAATAAATGAGAAATCAGAGTATAACACCGATAAAAGGGTCAAGGTGGAGGAAACACCTGACCAATCTGGTTCGCTACTAAAACGAAATCCAAACTAATACATTATTAAAAGTATCTCAATTGAACTAAAAATAAAATCTTAATTTATTGTTCGTCTTGCCCCTTGATGCATCCCAAACAACATCATCCAAATAGCGACAAGCATTTCAACCTGAGAATGGGGGTCGACAATCAGTCGGGAGTAACTTGATGCTCTCCCAGTCATGTTTACAACAATTGAATATAGCCAACAATCAATTACAACTGAAATGTAAAACCAGCAAACATGTGAGACCATTTATTCTCATGAAATTTTGATACAAACTTACCATCAATCGAAGACATACTACGAAGATCCTACTAAAATATAAACACAACATGACATGCGAGCAAACTTACCACATCATGATGTTCTCATCACTAGACGGATGAAACAATCTGAACCTAGACCACATGCGACCACTAGACCATGGACACTTACAAACAAAAGTAGCACACGATAATAGCAACATAAGGCACAAAGCTAGCATCAAAGCATAGCGAATAGAGCGAACACCCGTTAGAGCGTATCACCACTGCCTCTAACTTGTCAGAGCGTATTACCACTGCCTCTGACTGACGGAGCTCATCAAACTGCCTCCATCGGTGTGGAGCGTATCACCACTGTCTATGTGCCTAAGACCTGGCCAGACCCTTTGATGCAATAACTGTACACCGAACGACACTCGGGACCTAGAGCGTATAACTAACGACTCTGGACACCCCCGAACATAGACCAAAATAAATCCCACATCAATGGGTGGCGTTAGTTCATTCCCATAGTATATAATTGATACCACCGTCATCTATTCAAACTAGCCAACAAACAATTGCACAATATAACTGACTGTACCAACATGCGTGAACAACATCACGACTCAACTCGTAAAATAGTATATATAACCGACTATCATACTTATCATATAAGCAAGAGTAACCAAATAGATATGTAAACATAATGTCATGTAGCAACCGTACTCAAGACAACAAGTGAAACAAATACTAACGATCAATGTTGTAGTAACCTTAACCATAACATGAACTCTAGATGTGAGGTTATACTAGCGTCGACTATAATTTCAACAAATACCTTTGAGGTTATACTAACCTCATCCATAACCTTGACACGAAACTCAAAGTTATACTAGATCCAACCATAACCTTGAGCCACAATCCCAAGATTGCGTTAGTTTCAGGTATAACCTTAACTCGTATCCAATGCTATAGTAGATTTAGCTATAACTTTGATTCATATTTCCAAGGTTATACTTGTTTCAGCCATAAGTTGAGTAACGACCCAAAGTTTTACTAACTTCAGCTATAACACTCGAATCATCATCAAGGTTGTACCAACTTCAGCAATAACTTTGAATCCCACTCTTGGCCGCCTATCATGCCGCCACTAGGGTTTCATTAGTAAACCCTAATTGCGCTCATAACACCCAAAATAAACATATAAACAACATACGATATATAATTAAAACATTAAAATATATACRARCATATKAAACATAATAAATCATGATAATAAATAATCTTACAAGTACCAATTATACAAATCAATCATTAAATCATGTAAATCACATTAATTGACATAAACACAATTAAAAGAGAAACACCTAGTTACCTTTTTACCAATTAGTGATGCGAATTAATGAAAACCTTCGTGAAGAACATGAACCACAAAACCTTGTCTCCAACACGTGTCAACATCCCCAAAAATCGACTTTAGAGAATACCTGAATCCAAATCCATGAAAACACTATAAAAGACTCTTCTTCTTCTTTACCCATTAAAATAAGAGACCCTAAAGATAGGTCTAAAGGTCCATACAAATAATTCACATAAAAATATTTGGAAATTAATATATTGTAGAGGTAAGAGTAAAGATTGTGAAAATATAATTTGTGTCTATGTTTAGAAGGGAAGATGCATAACAATGGAGTCAAAGGGAGAAAAGAGAACAAAAGAGAGAAAAGATGGAGAGAGGCGTGCGACAACATCGAATGCACAAAACAAATGAATGACCTAGTTGCTTGCTAGGTTAAATTCTTTTATAAGAGGATTAACTAATGGGTTTTGGGTCCATTAACTCATACAATGGATTATCTAGTTACAAATTGGATTGAACCATATTAAAACGCTTGGGGAACTTATATAAGAAAAGTAGTTATTAAATTAAAATATTAGAATCGTGCACGAACATTTTAACCCAATCAAAAATAGGCCAAAAAAAAGAAATAATAAAATAGAGAATGGAAGCGATAAATGCATATATTCAAAATATATTATTAAACACCAAAATAATTAATTTAATACGGAGCTTCCGAATAAAATATCTATATAAATGTATAATATAAGAACCACTATGACACGTGGCACTCTCATATTAAATCTTTTCCCGCCTAAAATTATTCTTAGCATGATGTTATGCATGCAAACCCTTAGATATCTAGCAAAATGATACGAGTATAATTTGTTTCCTAAATTTATTCATCTACTTATTATAAATCATGACACACATAAGAGTTATGAAATTAAATTAATTCATTTCCCAAACCTTTGGTCTCGGATACTTCTATTGATGGCAAATGAGATATGCCTTCTTTGTTGTTTGAAAAATCGATAGCCAATGGAAATTTTGACTTTTATACACTCATCTTTTGACATCCTTAATTTGTTCACAAATTACTACATTGTGAACAGGGGCGGACGCAAGAATTTCGTGTAAGGAAGGCACTGGAATAAAAAAAATCARTACATTATTTTTATTTTAAAAACATTTTAATATTTTGAATTTTTTTCTATAAATTAATGTTTCAGAAAGTAAAAAAAAAAAGGTAAATTAATTGGTTCAATCGATATTTTCACGTCGATTTTTTCTCCAAAATATTATAGATTCCATTAAATTTACTTTAGTTCGATCGATACTTTAATGGAATTTCGTGTAAGGGCCTTCCGACTCATTAGGAATGCCCGACATTTTTAGCGAGTTTGAAAAAGTATACTCTGTATTAGTTAAAAATCAAAGTTAAGAAGGTGGGCCAAGCCCAATCCCCCAAGTTAAATGGCGGGTATGGACTTTAAGAAAAACTCACAACCAAACCCGCTTGATATTTAAATCCTTTATTATTACCTTTAAAAATGACATTTTTCAATAAATTTATATTTATTTACATAGAAATATGGAATACAAATATGTAAGAATCTGTTCTTTTGGACTAAAATTGACTGAATTGAATGTACTGATCTAAACTGAATTGACCTGACCTGACCTGAATTGAATTGACTTAAATTGAACTGAACTGGACTGTACTTAACATATAAGCAATGAAAATGATCGGAATTGAACTTATAAGAACTTAAATTAAGTTCAAAAGAACACAACCTAAAACATAATATATAAACTATAAAGGTTAAATATAAAAGAAATATAAATAAATTTTATTTAACAAAACGTCGATGTTAAATATATGTTCAAACGATAATGATGTAAATCATTGCATCTATTTAGTAATTTAAAATTAATTGTGTTGATTACTATTCCTATATTAGTGCAAAATTAGTTTAAATACATATTCGGTAATTTTTTGTGTAAAAACATGAAAACTCGCTAGCCCACGGGTTGCTCGGCCCGCAGAAAAAGGACAGGGCACAAAATTGCTAGGGCCTATTTAAGAGCTTTCAAAAATTGAAGGGGCGTATTCTAAGCACAAAAGTACAATCAGTTATGGTAGTAATTAGAGATTCGAGATTAAAGAATCATTACTCTTAACGGTAGCAGAGTCAGAAATTGACCCCCGTGAGGACTAAAATTTTCAACGGGGACGAACAGTTAATGGTATAAGGGAAAATCGAAAAAAGTTAGAGAATTGTAACTACAAACTTAAAAATTTATGACCGCCAGTGGGAACGAGTGCCTCCGCTAACCCTCTATATCCACCACTGATTCTTTAATGATTGAATTTATAGTATCATTATAATAATTATTTTCCTTGTAAATTATAAACCATTTACGTTATATGTTATACACTCAAAAATACAATAACTAACTATAAAAAAATTAAACTTAACTATATGTATTATTTATATATGCCCGTGCATTTTTGCAGGGTTCTAAGCTAGTTATTATACAATACGGGGTGTTACAACTATTAAGAAGCCCGAGCTTATTCTCAGTGATACTCCCTCTTATCTAGACCAAATGATACACTTGCTTTTAGGTGACTTTCGAGCCAGTACTTTAACCGCGTTTTTCTTCGTTTATACATTATTTTTTTTAAAAATAAAAAATAAAAAATTGAAGGTTTATGAAGATTTTTCCATAATAAATCTATGTATATAAGTTTCGTGTTTCAAAATTTTATATTTTAACCGTATTTATGGTCAAGGTTTATGAAGTTTGACTACCAAAAAGCAAGGCTGGATAAGAGAGAGTATAAGACAGTTAGTCAATTACAATGCATATTGGTAAATGAGGAATTTAAATGGTGGTAGTTGATTGTGTTTTCTTCTTGCTGATCGGTTTTTAATCTATTTTATCGCGCAAACATTATGATGTAATTAGCTTTCTCATTGGTCGGAATTAATATTACTTACATTTTCAAAAAAAAAAAAAAAAAAGGGCATAAATTGTGTCTATCATATTTAATAACTGAGTGTTTATAATTCCAATTCATAGATCACCACTTGACATGGTGGAAATCCTGAAGTAATCAAAAGCTAAACATACAAGTATACAACCATTGAGTGAATATCATGCTTACTAGTTGATCAAAGTATATGAGAAAGTTAGCGTAAATTAGTGAAGAGGGGCCAAGCCCAAGAGTGTATTTTACATCTAATTCATGCCACAAAATTGAAGACAGTGCAATTGAAGGCCCCTCACAATGAATGAAAGAAACATAAATCTAAGAAATGGATAAATGTTGGGTCTAATTGACAAAATTGGTCAATATAATGTATATTCTCCTTTGCTTGGTTGCTGTGAATCTGAGGTAGATTCATTCCATGGTGATTGAGCTACAAAACTTGGTTTTCCAAGCTCATGTAGTCGTATAATAAATAAATCAACACATTTTTCATTCGTTCCTACAACTGCAAAATAGACAACAACATTCATAGATGATTTTAAAAAGAAAAGAAAAGAAAAGAAAAGAAAAGAAAAGAGAAGAGAAAGCAATGAAAGGCACGAAAAAGAATTCGAGAAGAGAAAGCAATGAAAGGCACGAAAAAGAATTCGAGTAGGTATTAAAAAACGTGCATACAACTAAACATAACATTGACTTACCCTTGTATATATATATATATCTGAGACTTGCATTGATCATGTAGAAGTTTGACTAAATCATCAAGTAGAATTAATCAAAGTCGTCATTCATCACACAACTTAAAATGAGAATCTTGTCGTAATGCTCCAGCTAATTTGCAGGCTGTTTGTAGGAATTTCCCTGCATTATAAATTAGTAAAATGATCATGCTAAATCAAGTCAATGTCTTCTCTTAAGACATGCACTGCACGTAGTACCTGCTTAATTTGACTTTTCAATAAATACTATTACGCATTTTATTAGGATTAATTTCATGGTTAATTACTTGTATAACTTAGAGCAAATAATGCATATTGACAGTTAATATGTAGCTGTACAAAATCGAAGAAAGCGTGACCAATTCACCAAGATCTTTATTCTTTGAGACTTTAATGCATCATAATCCTGCAAGTAACTCCATTGTTCTTAAGCAATGTTTGGAAATTACTTCAGAAACATCATTCCCGATTTCCCTCCAGTATGTAACATACATGAATATGAGTTTCTAGTCTATTTTTTAAGACATACTACTCTCTAGTTCTTATGGACGATCAATTGGTCACATATTTAAAAAGTTTTACCATCTTAAATTGTATGTGATCGTTTTTATAGTCAGATATGACCATTTTTATATTGCATTTTTATGGCAAAATATTTTCATTTAAAAATGGTCACATATAGCCTGTTTAAAGCCTTTAGACGAGTGAAATGAGAATTTGTGAACAATGAGATTATGCCTAAAGAAAGGAAGCAACCCCAAGTAATAAAAAGAACACAAATTCATTCTCATTTGTGATGGGCTTATCCGTCGAAGCGTACATGGATGATATGTACCTCACAAGGAGACTTGGTGTAAAAAGAAAACAAGTGAAAAGTGAAGACCCGCAGAAAATGAGCATTATTTTCATGCGTGAAAAAGAAAAAGAAATGCTCCAAAATTGGTGGGTCATGCCAACCCCAACTTGAGTTGAGGCCTAGACAAAGATAAAGCTCATTAATGTACAAAGTAGTGTACTGGAACAAATCAACTACCTTGTATTATTTCGCCAGCTAAGTTAAGGCACACACAATGGCCCCTTACTATGCTGGCATGTTACGAATCACCAAATTATTGGTCTACCTTTGTCACACCATAATATCTTACTCCTTGTCAATTTTTACCTTGCATAGCTAACCTTACCAAAGATATTTCTTACTCTACAGTTTTAATTATACCTGATCCGTATCGGCAGCTAAATATAAAAAAAATTATCTAAGACTTCAAATTTTAATTTTTACTATATAAGATATTTATTGGATCAAAATACTCCCTTCACACAAAAGTGTTGTTTTCATTTTTCTAATATATATGAGTGGTATTTTATATATTGAAATGGGAAAAACATAAGTGTGTGGTCGGAATAACTTCTAAATATATTGTTGATAAAATATGAATTCGAATAACATAAAAATTATATTGAGAAAGCAGTGATAAATTACAAAATTTAAAATATGAACAAATCTGAATTTGCATTAATAAACCACTAATAGTTAAATCGTGTTTGAATCACAAAGAAGAACCCGCATTATTGTCAACCCTATTATGGACTAGTATTTTGAAAGTCTATAACACTCCAATAGAGTACACCCTGCCAATATCTTACATCTACATGTGCACACAAATCGTGTCACATATTTTCCTCCAATAAAATTTTGACCCAATAGCAAAAGGAATGAATAATATACTTGCAGAGAATGAGTTGCAATTGTGTACTCGCAAAAGGATTGTAAAAACGATATTTATGTTTCATTTGTCTGGGTAAATATTTACATTTGTTTTATTATTTTATGACTGGAAATAAAGCAAATGTAAACTAATGACTGAGACGGACACGGAGGGACTAGTTGCTAACATATACGAGTAAGTATTAAAAATGATGATTAATTAGCCAGCGAGGTAAAACTCGAAAATGATAAGATAGAGAAATTGCGCTAAATAATGAGTAATAATTAGATTAAATTACCTTTTCTTTGCTTAACAACATCCTTCTTCTTGACGGTAGATGGAGGCGTGGACTCTTGGATTGGAAATAAAATCCCATCAATACCCTGAACCGAAATCCTACCATCCGTATAAATATCCGGGTCGAACAAATAAGCCGAGCCATCACTCTGCCCGAACCGGACCGACCCATCTGCCTCCTCAGCATCAACCTTATATGGCAAACGAAGCGTTTCATACCTCACCTTACCAAAACGCCTCACTGAACTGTACATACTCTCCTCTGTTTGATACTCTGGTATAATGTGGTAGTACATTATTTGCTCAGGTGCACCAGGTTCACTCAGCTGGTCAATTGTCAGTCTACTCATTGCCTCGTCGTTAGGGGCTAAAACGGTAATTACGTACCCCTCTGATACTAATCTCCCCATTTCTGTAGCTAATGAGGTTAAGTTGACTAGGATGTCAGCGAGTTCGTTGTAGCCGCCGTAATGTACCAGTGTGTGGATGAAGTCTTTCACCTGGCGAGCCCCGTTGAAATGATGCTGCGCCCCACCTGGTCCTGGTGCTGGCGCCGGGGTTAATACTGGTCCTGGCGCCAGTGCGTCAAAAATGGGGACGGTTGGGGGAGACCCTGTAACCGGCACCATCTTTGACAACCGACGGTTGGTCCTTGGATCCACCGTCGGGGAACCGCTTGGTAGCACTGCTGAGATTGAGCGCAGCTCCCGTCGGCGGTTGAAGTCCTCAAGGACTGAACGTGGGACCAGGAGCTTGTTAATTCCATGGATTAGGCCGTCCGGTCTAACCACAGATTTTGGATGGACCACCTCTGCTGAGTCGTCGACCAATATTTTCATATTGGTCCAAGAGAAGCGGAGGTGGTGCTTGGACAATGCCCTTTGTCGAGACGACTTAATCCAATGGATTGAGTCGACTCGAGAAGGGACAATGTGATGAAGAATGAGAGTTTGGAGGGACTTGAGATTTCGAGGCTCAAGCAAAAAGTGCTTGAACTCAGAGTCCAAGTCCCGCTCGAGAACCTCATTCTCCGGAGCGAAGATGGTAAGGTTATGTTTCCCTACCATGCTCTCAAGGGATTGGAGTAAAAGCGCCTTCTCGACCAACTCGGCCAACTCAGTGTAACGTGAGTCGAGAAGGGCTACCAAGATTGAATTGGAGTTTATCAAACCAGCAGCATTTGGTTGATGAGTATTACTTGATGCAAATGCGGAAGAAAGAAAGAGAAATGTGAATAGAAAACGTTTCGAAAAGCAATCGAAAAGAGAAGATGAAACCATGGCGCCCAATGTTGACAAACCAAACCTGTGGACTTAGTTTTGGAGCTTTATTATGAGATTATTATGTCTTGTATTTTGTGTAAGCAATGAGAGTGAAGCATGTGATTATAAGGAAGGTTTTTGTGGAGTTGTTTAACCAATCAAATAAATGGAAAAATTGTTTTCAGGAAGATATATAAACAACACAAGGAGACGTGGGAAATGGGGTTCAAGAACGCTGTTATTACTTTAATTCTTTGTAATCTTCCTCCTAGCTAAAGCATTATGAGTTTAAGACAGTCTGTAATCTCTCTATAGGAAAACCCTACACGTAATCCTTCGTTTAACACATTTTTAATATGGTAGAATAAATAAACTTTCACCAGTTGGCAGTTGGTCTTGCTTCAACGGTCCATTTTGATTTAAAGCAATAAAATATGATTTTGTAACCATTTTACAGTTAAATGTTACCACTATTGAAAAACAAGTTTGTATAAGCTCTTACACTGACTTTATCAGTTTCAAAAGCTACTGGGGCAAATTCGGGTATGTACCTCATCAGGTTATTAACATATCTTTTATATTTTGTGTGTGATTTTGAACTAATGCTTTTAGGTAAAATAATCCATAGCTATATTTATTTTCGTTAAAGCGAAAAAACAATTAAAATGAACGACAACTTGGAATTGTTAGACTACTAGTTTTAAACCCGTGCAGAAAATGCATGAGTCGTAATAATTAAATGTTCAATGCAGTACATAATAACATATAATCTTGACATATTTATTCCATATTAAATGTTCAATGCAGTCATTGATTTTATCAACCCAAAAACTTAAATGTCTTCCGATTATTTTTATTTTATGTTTTCTCTAATACAGATCTATAGAATAAATACTTATATTTATTATGTTATATTATCAAGCAAAAGTATATAGTTTATATTGTAAATTTTTGTAATTTATTATTTTTGTATGTAGCATATATGTATGTATTGATTGTAAAGTGTGTTTTAAAGAAATTAAATTAAATCAACATTAAACTCATGTCTTTTAGTGGGGGACCACCTTCTCATTTTTTTCCCCTGAAAATCAATAGCCAATAGGAACTCTCCAAATGACTTTGCTTGTAACTATGTAGATATTAAGATAATGTATTATCGTATCATGCATGTATCAGATTGATTATCGGGGCATGAGTTAAATTTAAACCTGTCAAAACCTGACCTAACTCAAAAATCAACCGTAACTCGATCTGTAAATAACCCGCAAATAACCCGGTTTTTTCAACCCGAACCCGTTTTGACCCGTAACTAGTGGGTCAAAACCCGGCCCGTAACGGGTTGGCCGTCGGGTTAAGAAAATATATATTCCGTAAAATACACAATGTCATTGTGGCATTGACTTATAAAAATTTGAGGAAAAATATATACATATGCGGTATGTCACGTCATCACCTCGAACCACATGCCACGTCATCACCTCAAAGTGTGACACGCCGACACGCCGTCACTTTCACCATATTATGTCGCCATGTCATCACCTCGGGCCACATGCCACGTCATCACCTTGAAGTGTGTGTCACACCATTACTTTCACTATATTACATCGAACTACATTCCAAGTCAGCACCTCGAAGTGTGTGTCAAAGCGTCATTTTCATTCTATTACGTTGAACTACACTCCACGTCATCACTACCACGTCATCACCTCGAAGTGTGTCCCACACCGCCACTTTCATCATATTACGTCGAACCGCACTCCAAGTCATCACGGTCACCTCATCACCCCAGATCACAGACCTCATCATCATTGTCATTTTATTTTAGTCTCAGTCGTACTTTCACTACTAAAAAAATAGCCTACAAAATTGGCTATTAACCGTTGTAAAAACAAAACACGGGCGTTGTTGAAGCGTCCGTTTTAACAACGGTTAAATATTTTTACAAAACCGCTGTTAAAGTTTTAACAACGGTAAATGACCGTTGTTACTAGAGGTTATCCGTTGTGAAAATATGTATCTGGCGCCAATTGTTTTTTTGTAGGAACTTAGTAACAACGGGTATTTTACTAAAACCGTTGTTATATGTAATGACAACGTTTTTTACCGTTGTTATTAGTTCTGATATAGGTTGTTATTTTATGGCGCCAAATAGGCTTCTTTGTGTTTAAATATATAACAACGGTTTTATGTTATATAAC
>VHZZ01001413.1:90504-103372 GCA_009801015.1 Silene noctiflora | reverse complement strand
ATAAGATGTCATTCTCTTAATTACAATTATAATTTGTTCAATTTTAAGGAATTAAATAATCTGTATCGACATACAATTAATTAATCTTTTTGCTATGGAGGCATGACCTTAAGGGGATCAACTGATCACCACCGTCGTAAGACAGTATTGTCAAACTCTAGTCAGCCAATCATTACCGATATGTGTGGACCAGTTGACCAAATATATGAATTATCCCTTACGTATTCTTATAATGAGATTTATTTTGTGATCGCACTATTGTTGAGGACACTTACTCCAACACATTCCCGTCCATCAAGGTAACAAGTATATTCTAGTAGCAGTAGACTATGCGTCTAAATGAGTTGAGGCCGTTGCCTCAGCTCAATGTGACGCTAAGACCGTGATTAAACTGTTTAAAAAGGTCATTTTCCCTCGTTTCGGTGTCCCTAGAGTCGTCACTAGGGGGATGCATTTTATGGAAAACCAACTCATTGCTCTACTGGCTAAATATGGTGTCCAACATCGTAGAGGTTTGGGATATCACCTTCAAACTAGTGGTCAGGTAGAAGTTTCCAATCGGGAAGTTAAAGAGATTTTAGCTAAGGTTGTGTCTAAATCACAGAAGGACTGGAGTCTAAAACTAGATGACACATTATGGGCATACTAAACTGTGTGGTGAGAAACATCTTTTGTCGCTAGATGAGCTAGAAGATTTTTGGATGAATGCTTATGACAATGCCCGCATCAATAAGGAAAAGACAAAAAGGTGGCACGATAAAAGAATCATACCGCGTGAGTTCAAAGATGGAGTAAAGGTGTTGTTGTTTAACGCCCGAATCCGCTTGTTTCATGATAAGCTGAAATCCAGGTGGAGTGGTCCTTATACAGTGACCAATGTTTCAAAGTTTGGATCGATTGAGTTAGAGAACTCCGCGTGAGAAAGGTTCAAGGAGAACGGTCATCAAGTCAAACACTATCATGGGACCAACGATTTTATTGGACAGGTTGAAGTTCTGTACTTCGACCCTATTTCCGAAACTGAAGTCTGAGGTAATCAAGATCGAGCGGGACCTCATAAACCAGCGCTAACCGGGAGGTAACCCGGCCTGTAATCACTTTGTAATTCAGAAAAGACTTTCCATTTTGGTTGTGTGGTTGTTTTATTTTATTTCAAATTTTGAACTTTTTGGTTTGCTTTAGTGTGTTTTAAGAACAATTAGGGTGAACGCTTTGTATCTGTATGGTGGTGTTGCGCATATTTTCAAATGCAGCGGAGAAGACTCGAAATTAAGTTGTTCGTCCAAGACGAACAAAGCTGACCTGACTATATATTAAATCAATCGACTAAAACTATACCATCAGTTTAAGTCGATCGACAGGTGTCCTCAGAGAAAAAGTAGATCAGACTCTGAAATTTTGTGACCTTTTTCCTACTCGACTGTGTACACACCCTACTCGACCGAGTGGACTTCACTCGGACGAGTGACTTACCTATGGGACCGAGTGGCCTTAGTTTGGCCTATTTTCGTAGAATTTTCGACCAAGCTCGACATTTTGACCTTGTTTTGCGGATATACCAACTTTCTAATAGTTGACTGACCCATAGGACTTAACATGGTATAATTCCATGAATTGTTTACGTTTGAGTGCATTGTTTTGCGTGTTTGAAGTACAAACATGGTTAAATTTATAACGGTTGCTTGATAACATGAATAATATGACAAGTATGCCATCCATGATATTAGTTGGGAAAGTCTACAATAATAAAAAGTACGTGTGTGATGAGTGTCATTTATGTGTCATGTTACAAGTGTTGAATGCAAAAACGAGAATATTGGTGTTGATAAACGGAAATGTTAATACAAGTAATGACGAGCTTGAACGCTTGTGGACTCATATTGCGGGTTCAATACGATATACGCATGATATAATGAATATAATAAATATTTGGGCCTAGCCATGCAATGTTCATTAAGTAAAGAAGTGGCATGATAAATGTTTGCATGTGTAAATTCATTCGTACTAATATATACATAATTAATTTTGTATGGCGCGCAAATTTAGTGGCGCAAATCGAGTAATAGAATGTATAAGTACTGGAACCATGTAAAGGAGACACCATGTAATAAAGGGAGAATATGAGACCGGAAATCTACCACATTTGACCCCTTAGAGGGGGTGAGTTAGTGAAATTGAGCGGTGAACTTCGGGGCAAAGTTCTAATTAAGGGGAGTGAATGTTACGATTAAGACTCAAGAAAGCGTACGCATGATAAGAGTAAGGAAGGAAAGGGAGTGTATTAGTTGAAGATTGTAAGACCAAGTCAAGTAAGAGAGATGAGAACAGATATGCCATACGAAAGAGCAAGGGTTGAGAATTGTTAATTCGTTGGGATGAGAGTTTGAGGCGAACTTCGAGGAGGAAGTTCATTTTACGAAGGGAAGATTGTAATACCCGAATATTTTAGGGCCCGTACGAGAGTCTTCAGATGTACGCGAGTCATAGGAGAGTAAGATTTGACCTTACACTAGACCAAGTAGGACCTAGACTAGACCGAGTGAAGGTTAGAGTGAACCGAGTAAGCTGGTAGCGGACCGAGTAAGGTTGACTCAGCCGAGTACAGTGTCTACTCGAATGCATAGTGTTGACTCGGCCGAGTACATACTGTACTCGACCGAGTAGCAGTCACTCGGCCGAGTGACACTGTCAGTACCCGATAAAAGTTATTTTGTCTCCTAACCCTAATTCATTTCCTATCTTCTTTCATATCTCTTCAAAATCTATTCCTTCCCTCTAAAACCCTCAAAAGTTCATTCATATGGGATTCAAGATTGCCTTAAGTGATTTCTCATCTACCTATCCTTCCTTCATCCTATGTAATTAAGATCTACCCTTTTTAGTCTCATGAACCCTAGATTTTGGAGGTTTTTAATTGGGTTGTTCAATTAGTAATCATTATTAGTACATGGGTAATTAGAGGGTAATATTAAGGGTTTTTTTTATTATATTATAGTATATAGGACGATTTGTGATAGTTATTATATGGTATTGTAGGATGAAACGGTCTTATTAGACGGATCTTGCTTGTTAATTGGATTGCTTGTGAAGAATGTCAAAAGGTAGGTTAATCTTACTCGGTTTCGGTAATGTATATGGTTTTTATATGCATTTATCATTCGACTCTATGATATGAGTAGTCTTGCATTCACAAGGTAATTCATGTTGATGATGAATTCATGTATGTGTCGGAATTGCATAATTACATGGTATTGGTTGTGTTGACTTGAGAGTCGAGAGTCTTGGACATATGGTTCCAACATGGTTTGTTGATAATATGTTGAATGAAGGGTTTTACTTGGTATTGTGTTCATAATTGCATTCATGTGTCTCTTGTCCTTGTTGGAGATTGGTGATGGTATTGTAATTATTATGGTGACGTGAGGCGGTTGGGAGACCTTGTCAGTCGCCACTTGGAGCTTCATACTCCAAGAGGGATGTCTAGATTAATGTCTTGAGGTTCGGAGAGACACGTGAGGTTGAGTCACATAGTCTGGATGGGGATCCGAGTCGCTCTCGGGCCAAGTACAACCGAATTGTTCGAAGTACCTTTGTACGGGCTGCGGTCCAGATTATTTTGGTAGGTGGTGCCGCAGTGCCGTTACCGGGTTGTGGATACGTCTGAGCGTGTCTCGGTACCAATGTGGTGTGGTTGGAGGTTGTGTCACATGCATTTCATTGTCGTGTCTCATAATCGTATTTCATTCGTCGTGTCTTACATATTTATATTATCGAAACTGACCGTTTGTGGCTATGTGTTAAATGTCACCTATTTCCGGGGTGGCCTATGTCGATCCATATGATATTTACGATTATATGGGGAGCAGGTTATGTACAAGTTGTTTTGGTGTCGAGCGGGAGACGGGACGAGCCACAGATTCGGAGTCGAGTCGACATGAGATAGAGTTGTTTAGAGGGTCGTACTAGTATGAATTGTATACATTTATTCAATTGTTTATATTTATGTAATTCAGTAAACCATTAGTTATAATAAAGGCTTCTTGATTGTATCTACGAAACACTTCCTCGAGAAACCGAGATGGTAACGCTCCAATTGTCTTGGCCGGATAATTGGGGTGTTACAAAAAGTTTGATGTCTTTGAAGAAAAATAGAGCTTTCAATGCCTTGCTAAAGTGGTTGCTTCGAAAATAAGACACTAACCAAAAATGGGTTGTTTACTTTTACATTTATTGAAATGTTTATGGTTCCCATAAACACAACCATTTATGCTTGTTTCTTGATGCAAAACCTAACCCATATTTGTGTGTGTACAAATCTGATTTCTTGCATTAGAGTGCACCGATTTCTTGAGGAAGAATATTGGTTGCTTCATGATGAATTTCGGTGACTTGTGCATGTTGCCCAAGCAAACTATTTACAATATTTCTATCACTTGAACTAATGGTGTGTGAGATATTTTAATGTGTGAAGTATACTCTAACTGGACATTATAAATACCTTGCTTAATTCATTTTTACAAGTGTGCAACAAAGAGTTTTAAACCGAAAAAAGACTTAAGCTTTAATCGAGTAAATTATTTTTGCAATATCGTTTGTCACTTAACTATCATTAAGTCACCTTTTACAAATTTAGTTTGAGTCTTTTTAATGAGTTGTGTTGCACTTAGTCATTCAAATTTTGTTCAACCATCACGTACTAGTACCTAAGCTTTTTCTCCTCCGTTCATTATGTGAACAACATTGAGATAAGTGGAGTCTTGTAACAAACCGGGTATAACCAAACCAAGTCTTAGGATAGAGTTATCTTAAGCACGAAGTTTTCGAAGCGGAGTAGGTTTTGAGCATGGAGTCTCTCGGCGGAGTAGGCCAAAGCAAAAGTCTTATTATTGCGGAGTAGCTTTAAGAAAGAGTCTTGGAAGCAGAGTAGCTTTTAAGCAAATAGCAACCGGAGTAGGTTAGGGAGTTGTTTTATTATTCAGGGGTGGACTTAGTTTGTATGAGTTTGCTTCTTAAAAGTTTAATAAAATAGTGCTGGACGTATGTAGACCGCGGAGTAGTGACCAAACTAGTTTTAAAAACATCGTTTGTCGTGTCTATTTTATTTTATTTCCGCTGCATACTCAAACTCACACTTTAATTTCAGAAGCTAAAGTCGAGTACACAGTGACGTTTACTTGCGAAATTTTTGTTGCATACTTGTAACTCTATAGTTCTAAGCACCAAAATCTCCTTTCTTCTAAGTATTTTTTAGAGTGTTATTGAGTTTTAAATAAGCTTTCATTAAGTTTAAGATTTTAAAATAGACACCTAATTCACCCCCTCCCCCTTTTAGGTGTTCTCGCCCTTGACTCTTCAATTGGTATCAGAGCCTTGTGCTCTTGTTATTGGTTAATTACCAAATAGTTGATCCTAGTCATGGACGGGAAACATACTAAGTACCCTATTTTCAATGGGGATAACTATTCTTGATGGAAACACCGTATGGAACACTATCTTAAAAGCACGGATTATGAGTGTTGGATCAAAATTCAAAAGGATCCCCATCTTGTAATGGTCACCGACTCTGATGGGAATAGTACCGTAAAAAAGTGAGGACAGTTATGTAAAGGCCGATTATCGTAAAGTCGAGAAAAATTCTAAAGCAATGTCCATTCTTCAATATGGCATCGGTGAACAAGAAATTAACCGGATCTCCGGATGTACCTCGGCTAAAGAGATTTGGGATACCCTAAGCCTTGCTTATGAGGGAACGTCTTAATTCAAGAAGCATCATATTGACTTTCTCATGCAACAATATGAGATGTTCAATATGATGAAAGACGTGTCAATTAATGGTCTTTATTCTCGCTTGTCTAGTATTGTCAATGAACTTAAGAGTCTAGGTAAAGAGTCCGAAAGATCTTTCGTAGCCTAAGTGACAAATAGCAAACGAAGGTGACGGCTGTTGAGAAGCCTAAAGATCTATCAAAATTGTCCCTCATTGAACTAATGGGCTCGCTCATGGCACATGAGTTAAATCTCATGAATCATTTACGTGAATGTTCCAAAGCCGCAGTTTTCGCTCTCAAATCAACCTCAAGTGATGAGGAAGATGACGGAGATGATGAACAAGCCATGTACTCACGTAATATTGAGGATATGATCAATAGTCATAATCTTAAGAATTTCAACAGCTGTAGTAAAAAGCGTTTTCAACAGTAAAGATCTTATTCCACGGCGGCTTGTTTCAAATGTGGTGAGAAAGGTCACCTTATCAAATATTTCCCGAAGTGGAATGAGTTCAATCTAAAGATAAACGAGATTTCGCAAAGAATGATTTTAAGCATAAGGTCATGTCTACAATATGAGGTGTATCTTATTCCGACGAGGATGAAAGCCAAGAGGAAGAATTAGATGCAAACGTTTGTATGACTACTCATCTTCATCTCAATCGTCCCAAGTCTTCAATGAATGGATTCGAAAAATGCCTTATGTCACACTCCGACGACTCCGTTGATGATTCAACACCGTGGTAATTAATCTCAAGAAGAAGGTTAGAACCCTCTCTAAAGAAATTTTTTTTTGATGTTCGATGATTTACCTGATAAGTGTCTAGCTAAGAATGAGAAACTCAACGCTATGAAAACTCAAATTAAGGACATAGCCGAAGAGAATGTTGGTCTTAAAGAATGTCTAGACGAGATAAAAGAAATTAACATCATTCCCTCTTTTAAAAAGGAAGTCAAGATATTGAAGAAAGAAAACCTTGCTCTTACAAATATTGTTAGCTCAACAAAAGCCACAGTAACCTCTACTGTTGTTTCTGATGTTGAAAAAGAAAAAAGAGTCATTGATTAATCATTTTAATGCTAAAACTAGGGAATGTGATTCTCCGCTGGCTGCTCCCACCTTGTGTCAACGTGATAACAAACAACTTGAACAAATTGCTTTTGACAAAGTAGGACAACTAAATCTTGACCATCTTGCTAAAATTGACCATTGACCAAAGAGCTAAATGATGCTAAAGAATTTTACAAGAAATGGGAAGGAAGCCATAATTTTTTGGACTATCTCAGAAGTCAGTCCCAAAAGGCTAAAAAGAAAGCTAGACTTAGTTTTAAATGCAGTAGTCTAGTCCACTGTGGTTTTCAAAACTAGGAACCATGCAAAACTGATTTTTGAAGAAGAAAATATGTTGGCCTTCTTGAGTATATCATTTGCTACAGGTCATATATTTCATGGATGTTCTAAAAGATTGAATGACTTAAACAAGAACATCAAGGTTGCTAAAAAGGTGTGGATCCTCAAATATTTGATTAATGATACGATTCACAAAAAGGGGCCCAAACTAGTTTGGGTTCCTAAACTAACCTCTTGATTTCTTATAGGCATTATTGAGAGGCCGCAACCATTTCTCTCACAGAAGTCTAGAATGGTGGCACCGTAACGTTTGGTGACAATAATAAAGGTGAAATAATTGCAATCGAGAAGATTGGTAAGTCATCATCAAAATGTGTCGATAAAGTGTTGTTTGTCAAAGGTTTTAAGCATAATCTCCTTAACATATCTCAATTGTGTGATAACGGTAATATTGTTGAAGTTTGTGCTAGTGAATGTCGTGTCCTAAATAGTAACAATAGGGAAATTGCTTAAAAAATATGACTAATTTCTGTGCATTTTCTAGTCGTACCATGTCTTGTATACGTTCTTTAAAGAAAAACGACCCATGGATTTTGGCATAAAATATTAGGTCACGTAAATGATAGAACATTGAATACCCTTAAGAGACTTGACTTAGTCTATGACATTCCAAACATTAAATTTGACTTTAATGGTTTATGTGATGATTGTGCTAGAGGAAAACAAGTATGAAGCTCCATTAAATCCATAAAGTTCGTTAGTACACAACAACCTCTTGAGTTACTTCATATTGATTTATGTGGACCAATGCGTGTTAGAAGTAAAGGAGTTAGTCGTTTCTTATGTGCGATTGTTGACGATTTCTCTCATTTTGTTTGGCTTCTCTACTTGAGTTCTAAAGATGAAGTATTTGATGAATTTTTAATTTGGTTAAAAAAGGTCTAAAATAAATTTGATAAAATTCTTATATCTTTGAGATCCGACCATGGAACCGAATTTGAAAATGCACCATTTATTACTTATTGTGATGTTAATGGTATTAGCCATAACTTTTCGGCACGTGCTACACCTCAACAAAATGAGGTTTTGGAATATATGAACCGTACACTTGAAAACATGGCTAGGACTATGCTCATTAGTACTAAGTTGCCAAAGAATTTTTGCTGCGAAGCCGTCAACACATCATGTCACATTTATAACCGTGTTATGATCCTAAAAGTGATTACTAAAACACCCTACGGATTGCTAAAAGGAAGAAAACCTAATACATCCTATTTTAAATGCTTTGGAAGCAAATGTTTTGTTCACAACAATGGAAAGGATAATTTTAGTAAATTTGATGCTCGTAGTGATGAGGCCATATTTGTTGGATATTCGGATCGTAGCAAGGCTTTTAAAGTATATAATAAACGAACTACGAAAATGAAAGAAAGTGTACATGTCATATTTGATGAGTCAAGTCTTTTTCATTCTAATACACAGGAATAGGATGATGGAGACGATGATGACTATGGGCTTGTAATGATCCGACATGACATGGATGGTGTACACAAAAGAGACAATGAAAAAAAGAGATTCCACTATCCAAGTCAGTGTAGAATGGTGAAGCTGGCCAAAATTCATAGGGAACAGATCCACTTACATCTCAAAATGAGGCTAGTACATCCAGGGGGATTAGGGGAACACTTGAAGAGAACGAACAAACAGAAACAAACCCCCAAACACAAAATGAATCAGAATCCACAATGAAGTCCACTGTCGATTCACAACCCAAAAATGCCTCACAATCCTTAAACGTATCAAAGAGGTGGAAATACCAAAAATCTCACCCTCTTTAAAACATGACTAGTGACTTGAATTGTGGATGGAAAACAAGATCATCCCTCAACAATTTCTTTGCATTTCACGCGTTCCTCGCTAAAATTGAACTGGAGAATATCACAAAGGCACTTGAAGATGCATGTTGGGTGATGGAGATGTAAGAAGAACATAATCAATTCAAAATGAATGAGATATGACATCTTATCCCTAGACCTACTGATTGTACTGTGATTGGTACTAAATAGGTCCTTCGCAATAAGCTTGATGATTCCGGTATTATCGTAAGGAATGAAGTTAGACTAGTGGCCCAAGAATTTAAACAACAAGAAGATATTGATTACAATGAAACCTTCGCACCGGTGGCTAAGCTTGAAGGCATACGTATGACAATAACTTTTGCGGCTCACAAAGGTATCAAACTTTTTCAAATGGATGTCAAAACGGCTTTTCTAAATGGTTATTTAGAAGATGAAGTCTTTGTTGAGCAACCACCGGGTTTTACAGACAATAATTTTCGAAACCAAGTTTTTAAATTGGATAAAGCACTTTATGGCTTAAAACAAGGTCCAAGGGCTTGGTATGATCGTTTGTCAAAATTCCTTTTAGAAAATGGTTTTTTGCGAGGATCCGTTGATAAAACATTGTTCATAAAGTCACATTGTGGTGAACTGTTAATTATACAGATTTACGTCGATGACATAATATTTGGTGCAATGAGTGAACTCCTTTATTCATACTTTTCATAACTAATGAAATATGAGTTTGAGATGAGTAAGATGGGAGAACTACGGTTCGTCCTTGAGCTTCAAGTTAAGAAAACTCAAGATGATGTGATGATTAATCAACAAAAGTACATAAAGGAGATGCTAAGTAAGTTCGGACTGACTAATCAAATCCCTTCTCTACGCCTATGGTATCATCCATTAAGCTTGACAAAGATGGGAATGGTAATAAAGTTGATGAAACGATGTATCGAGGTATGATTAGTTCATTACTTTATTTAACCGCTAGTCGTCCGGATATTTTATTTAGTGTATGTCTATGTACTCGTTTCCAAGCAAGTCCTAGAGAATTGTACTTCATTACCGTAAAACGTATTCAAAGGTACTTGGTTGGAACGCAAAATTAGTATCTTTCGTATCCCTCACATTGTCCTTTCGAGCTTTTAAGATACTCCGATTCAGATTATGACGGAAGCGTTGTTGATCGAAAGAGCACGTCCGGAATTGCCACTTTCTTTGGTTCGTGTTTAATTTCATGGGTGTCAAGAAAACAAAACACTGTCGCTCTTTCTACCGATGAAAGCAAGAATGTAAATGCCGCATTGTGTTGTGCGCAATTCCTTTGGGTTCGATAACAATTGAAAGATTATGGTATTATCTTCGATTTAACTCCTACTTTTTGCGATATTACTAGTGTTATTAAAATTTTCAAGAACCCAATACTGTAACACCCCCGTTTAAGCAGAAGCCTAAATAACCTTTTCGATTAAACGTGGCCGTTACAATCTCAATTTCCTGAGGCAAATGAATATAAAATAAACTTCCAATTACTTTATTAAATAATGATAAAACTCGTCTAGCGATTACAACTCATGTCATATAAATATTCCAAACCAAGATTTAAAATTGAACTGTAATACTAGACCAACTAGGTGAGACAAAATAGACAGAACGGCTCGTCGTCCCTCCCAGCATCCATGCACAACCACAACACATATAGCTCAACTATGTAGACCTGCTTTATTACCTACTCCCCATTCAAGCTGAAATATTTGAATGAATCGACACATGCCACCCTAGAAATCATGAGTTACATTAGATAATAGGAATAACCAACAAATGATCGGCCACAGCCTTCCGTGCTCACACACGGCCAACTCGGTATGAACACACACATCACACCTCACATTCACTCACGGCACCGCAACGCCGTCTGCTAGACCACGTCGCTTCGACTTCCACGTGCCAGACCTACTTATTCATCAGGACCGCAACCGCAGCTGGGCCTGACTTAACATTTCCGTCTCACAATCATATTGCCTCACATGCTGTAACACCCCCATTTATCCAAGAACCTGTACTAGGACTTCTCAGATAAATTAGCGTGCTACCATCTCGGATTAACTGAGGTAGTAGATAATCAACGGGAATGAAACACAGTGTATAATTGAATTTAATTAAGTGTTTACAAATGAATACTCAAAACATGAACTGCGGAAAAACAAAATAACAATGGACATTCAAATATGTGATCTAATCTAGGTCGGTCCATCCATGTCCTCACGCCATTCCAAATTCCCACCTAAATTCAGTTACCTGCCAAATCTACTCCTCATTACGGATCATCACGGGTGTCAACGAATACACGACCAACCTCACGGTTGAGTAGGATGAATAATAAACGGTAAATAAATATGCAAATGAATGATAAATGCAGTTGCCATGGCCTTCTACCGAGCTCATCAACCCGAAACACCCACCCGCCAATACCTGGCCGGGTATACCTCGATCAATATCGAGAAACCAGCATAACAACTGAGGTTATCCGGAGACAGGTCTGCAGAACCAGCCCAGGCCTTTAAATCACAATCACAGATATCCAACGGATATCCAACTGATATCCACCCTAACATTCATATGTCATGCTCATGAATGCATAAATAAATCATACTCAAACCGTTAATAAGTGCATAAACCATGCTTACGAACATAATAATAATTCACAATTCAACCCTGACATATTCCATATAACAATGCACTCATAAGAACATAGCATCCAAAACTGAACAATTCTAGGGAAACAACATATTAACCATCCTACCTCGTAAGGGAAGTCTCAACAGTATAAGCAGCAAGGCTCAGAAATATTCCACTTCAAATCCGTTACCTAGCACAAAATATGCATTATTAACAACTTGCTCGTGTCTTTTATTATTATTATCGTCTACTTAATTATCATTACATACCCACTAATAATCTAATAAATTTATTATTTATTATTATCATTACTAATATTATTATTATTGTAACATCATCACGGGTTATGGAAGTGGATTACGAAACGAGTACTAAGCCCACTTATGAAACCAATCAACAATGACCCAACTATTCCCTAATGGCCCAAACTAACTAGAGCCCAACTGTTAAGTACATATTTATATATGTTATGTTTTGATAATGACAAGTGTTTTATGTTTAATATGCATCTTGCCCTTAATCGTTTGCTTAATCCTTATAGATTGGTTTATTTACGATTAAAACTTTAAGAATTTTGATTGACACCAATATAAGCAAGTCCTCATGATCAAGCATCCAATCAATATCGAAGCTACTCAAGTCTCAATGATAATCAAGATTGATCAAGGTAAATATCAACTAAAATATTATATGAAAAGAAGAAGTCTATTCTGAAGATCTTTGGGAAGATTAGATAGGATAGGTTTCTATCTCGTAATGAATTTAAATAAGTTAACCTTTGTATAAGTAGTGTTATAGCTTCACATCTATAACATTGTTTATAAAAGGGGCTTAAAGTTATAGCTCCTCAGCTATAACCTTGAGCTGCACGAGTTCATATCACACGACTCAATTGTATATGTTTTCAAAAATCTTTGAAAATGTTCGTATGAGTTCGATTATTTGTTATGGCATCAAATTTATGCTTCTAATGGGTATGAGATATAAGTTATCCATAGTTAGTAGTATAAGATAAGACAACTTATGAGTTGTTTTTCTTTCTACAACGTAGGGTTTCTAACACCTCACATCCAAAACCCTAATTGTGGCTTAACCTAATATTAACCTAGGGTTTCGTGCCTATTATTACGCCTATGAGCCGTGATAAGTTACGGAATCTCTATGTAAGATATTTAGCTTATATTTGTGTAAATTTATAATATCTTATACTTCTATAATATTTGGTTAAG
>VHZZ01001411.1:46673-59458 GCA_009801015.1 Silene noctiflora | reverse complement strand
ACTTATCTAATGGTCATATTGCTCATTACTTTCTTCAGGATTGATTTTCCTCACTTAAAACTCTYCCCAATGCTCGACATATGAAAAACTAGTAACTTTTTTGGATGGATCACCTAGTCACAAATTGTGTAAAGGTTCAGTATGTTCCTGATGGCCTTTTTTGCCTCATTACTACTACTTAGCCAGTCTTTTGACTACAGTCAAAGGGAAACTTGCGTGGAGCCTAAAGGCTTCTTTGGATAGAGGGTTTTGGAAAGAAATGGAAGGAGGGAGTGTGACAAATACATTTTCCTTTGTGGGAAATAGAGGATCCATTTTCCCTCCTTCAAGGCAAGTTAGAGTCCCTCCAAAGTAGGAAAGGTTTAGATGAAAAGTCATCTACTTCATTCCTCTTCCCCTCCCTCTCACCCCATCCCTTTCCTTTCCGTCCATACCCTTCCCCTTTGTTTTAGCATGTGGTAAAATTCCTAAAGTATCTAGATGTTTATACCCTATGAGTTTATAAAATCTATTGATGCAGACTTTTAACTTTTGTGTGCTGATGAATGTTAGGTTTATGATTGATAGTGTTAATGGTGGTAAATGTTAATGGTGAAAGAGGTGATGGGGACGAGATATGATTTTTAAAAAATGACCTACTTAAAAGGTAGTCGGTTGCTTGAGTCTATACAAGAGAAGGGGGTTAATAGTTGGGTTTGTTCTGAAATTAAACGAAGTTTAGATTATTTTAAGAAGACCACCAATAGTTTGGATTATTCCTATTAAATAATCCTATTTATTTAAAAGTTCAATTGTTATTTATGGATATTTTGGTTAATAGTTATCGAGAATGGTTAGTTTGGAAAATAGTTTGGGTAAAATGGTTGTTTTGGTAAAAGATCCAATTATTGATTTTTGGTATATCAGGATAGTTGCACACTTGAACTTGCTTTCTGGATGCTATTGATTGTATGTTAAGTTTTTTGATCTTTTGACAGTTCATTGAAATATTGTTGGATGCTCATTTTTATTTTCTTCCTCGCATATTGTAGACAGAATGGACAAGAGAAGAAGATGAAAAGTTACTTCATCTTGCGAAGCTCATGCCGACACAGTGGAGAACTATAGCACCAATTGTTGGCCGTACTCCCTCACAGTGCCTTGAACGTTATGAAAAACTTCTTGATTCCGCTGTTAATGATGCAACAACATATGAACAAGGAGACGATCCTCGTAAATTACGTCCTGGAGAAATTGATCCAAATCCAGAATCTAAGCCTGCACGACCAGATCCTGTTGATATGGATGAAGATGAAAAAGAAATGTTATCTGAAGCACGTGCTCGTTTGGCTAATACAAGGGGTAAAAAGGCTAAAAGAAAAGCTAGAGAAAAACAACTTGAAGAGGCAAGGAGGCTTGCTTCATTACAGAAAAGGAGGGAACTGAAGGCTGCTGGTATAGATGCTAGGCAGAGGAAGAGGAAAAGAAAAGGGATTGACTACAACGCTGAGATCCCTTTTGAGAAAAGGCCTCCCCCTGGGTTTTATGACGTTGTCGATGAAGATAGACCTGTAGAACAGCCTAAATTTCCCACGACAATTGAGGAGCTTGAAGGAGAAAGAAGGGTGGATAAGGAGGCCCGATTAAGGAAGCAAGACATTGCTAAAAATAAAATTGCGGAAAGACAGGATGCTCCCGCAGCAATAATGCAAGCCAACAAGCTCAATGATCCTGAAACTGTTAGGAAGAGATCAAGGCTGATGCTTCCTCCTCCCCAGATTTCTGATCAAGATCTAGAGGAAATCGCTAGAATGGGATATGCTACTGATATTTTAGCTGGAAATCAGGAGCATATGGAAGGGAGTGGTGCTACTCGTGCTCTTCTTGCAGATTACTCTCAGACTCCACGGCCAGGAATGACTCCCATGCGAACTCCTCAGAGAACGCCAGCTGGTAAAGGTGATGCTATTATGATGGAGGCCGAAAATTTAGCTAGACTTAGGGAATCTCAGACTCCATTGCTTGGAGGAAGCAACCCTGAATTGCATCCATCTGATTTTTCTGGTGTAACCCCAAAGAGAAGGGAGGTTCAGACTCCAAACCCCATGCTTACTCCTTTAACAACTCCCGGGGGAGCTGGCCTTACGCCTAGACTTGGGATGACTCCCTCCAGGGACAGCAATTCCTTTGGCTTGACGCCAAAAGGGACTCCAATTAGGGATGGGCTTCATATAAATGAAGGATTGGATATGCATGATAGTGGTAAACTTGAAGTTAGAAGGCAAGCCGAGCTTAAGAGGAACCTCCGCATGGGTCTAAGTAGTCTGCCTGAGCCAAAGAATGACTATGAAGTGGTTGTTCGCCCTGCCCCTGAGGATGCTGATGAGCAAGAAGAGAAGATTGAAGAAGACATGTCAGATAGGATAGCTCGTGAAAAGGCCGAGGAAGAGGCGAGGTTGCAGGCATTACTGAGGAAGAGATCAAAAGTTCTGCAGAGAGAGCTCCCTCGCCCTCCTGCTGCTTCAGTTGAGCTCATTAGACACTCATTGATGAGAGCTGATGAAGACAAGAGCTCTTTTGTCCCACCAACCGACATTGAGCAAGCAGATGAAATTGTAAGAAAGGAGTTGCTATCCTTGCTAGAGCATGATAACGCTAAGTACCCACTAAGCGATAAAGAGAAAAAGAAGGGAGGTAAGCGTACAGCCAATGGAATCCCTGCTATTGATGATTTTGAAGAAGCGGTACTGAAAGAGGTATCACTTACTATTTATTTAGTGCATATTAGTGGTGAGCTCATCTTTTTTAACAAATTGAGTAAAACCTGTGTGGGTTTAGTAAAAGGATTCAAATTTGAAACTTCAAAAATTATCTCTAATAGACGACAAATGTTGCTGTTTAGCATTAGTACACGAGTTTCGTCATTGTTGTTAAGACATGTTTTCTACCTGTTAGGATGGCTTAGTGCGTGCTATTGTTTTCATCTGTCTAGTGTTTTACAGCTACATACACCTCAGACGGTCTAAAGAGAGCATCATGATTTTTGCAGGGTATATACCTAGTGAATCCTGATCAATTAGTTTCATATTGGATAGTGTTAGATGATGTGTAAATTTATCAAATTTGTTTGCTGGTTCTAAACCTTCAGCAGGATTGTTGGTTGTGTAATATCAAGTGCACGCTTTTAGATTTGAATGCATTCTCACAATTATCACTAAACACATTCTTCAGGCCAGCTCTTTAATTGAAGAGGAGGCTCAATATCTACGTAGAGCAATGGGACATGAAGAGGATTCACTTGAAGAATTTGTTGAGGCGCACAGGACTTGCTTGAATGATTTGATGTATTTCCCCACTCGTAATGCTTATGGCCTCTCAAGTGTGGCTGGAACTGCTGAGAAACTTTCAGCACTCCAGAATGAATTTGAACATGTCAAGAGGAAAATGGATGATGATAACAAAAAGGCACAGCGGAGTGAGAGGAAGGTTGATATTCGTACTAATGGTTACAAGGTTAGTGGTAAAACTCATGTTATTTGGGTTTTCGTGCCTCAAATATGATCTGTCTTAACTTAATCTCTTGATCTAAATATGAAGTATAGGCAGTCCCTATATCCTAATATCCCTGCAAAATGTCCACAATATTTGATCTAACAAGTTAATTCTCCCCCAAATTGATGTATGCCCATAACTAAACCATTATAAAACCTTGTTTAGCAAGACATTCATACAGCTACTCTTAAGGGGCGGGGTTTGATCATTGTCACATGGTCAAAATCACTGATCACTTGCACAAATACAAATTAAAAAAGGTAAACAAATAGTTGAGATAACATAAATATATACTGTTTTAGGGACAATGTGATTGTGGTGTAATGTGAGATATAACCAGCCATTGAGCCTAAAAACAATGATGAATTTCAAGGAATGTTACATTAACTGGTTTTATTATTGGCTCCAAGCGGCAGTCAACTTACTTAACATAAGCAATTGTTGTTGAGTAGTGTTGACTCTATTATGGGGCCAATATACCCGTCAAAATAAGAACATGTATGGAAGATGTCCAAATATGAAAATGAATGCAAATTAGCGGAAAAAAAAAGCCTAGAACTGAAAGAGAAAATGGAACAGTATTTGAAGTAAAAAGATTACATCTTTTAATCACTAAAGTGGTATATCTTGATTCTCGATCTATTTTGTTTTTTAATTATTTTGTGAACAAAAGAAGAATGAGGAAGTTTTCAGAAAGATCGAGAGGAGACTGGAGAATGCTGATAAATGGCATAGATTTATACGACCAAACGAAACTTGTGATCTATTAAAACCCTACTACACTATTTCCAGGCTTCACTTGTTACTTGTTAGTGTGGATAGAGGAGTTGATTTGATTATTTGGGTCTGCTGTGAGTCGGAATTAATGAGGTTCTTTATTGAGTTTGAGTTTTCACAAGTCAATGTTCTTTTGAGTTCAATGGTGATAAATCCAATCAGGTTCAGTTCGATTTAGTATCGAGTCAGGTCATTGACAATTTGATATTCATTACATTTTATCTTATATTTTCAAGTTTAAACTATCATTTCACATATAAGCTATATTTAAGTATTTTTATTTTATTTTTAGTTGAAAACATTAAGTAAATGTTGAATCGAAGAGAGATTCAAAAGACTACATTCCTTTCGATTGTAACAAATCACAAAAATTCCTCATGTCTTGTAATTTCTCAAAAAACTTGGAACTTATCAACTTATGACTGGAAATCGCCTGAACAAAAGTCAAAGTCTGATGTTTGAATGGCGGAAAGTGGCAGCAGTGTTTATGGTGGTGATGTGAAGGTGGCGGCAGGGTGGTGTAAAGGTGATGCGAAAGTGGTGGTGAGAAGGTGGTGGTGGTCTTGCGTTTCTCTTGTATCTTAAAACATACTCAGGTATTCGAGTGGCGAATCTAGGAGGTGAAGAATGGAGAAGTTAATGTCGCTGACTCGCTGTGCTTCTTTTGCACTGTGTGTTATCTGTGAATTAGGTTGCATACATCCTGACCCCCTTAGGTTGCCATTCGTGGGAACCCTTGAAGCACTAATGTTCTTATAAAAGAGTTGTGTCTATAGAAGAAGGTTTATATGTAGCTTTTGTTGGTCATGGTATAAAGATGCCGGAATCTTTATAGAACTTGAAGCAAAATTTCTGATAGTGATGTCTTTTTCCCTAATTTCCAGGCACGAGAGGCTAAACTCAGGGAACAGATCGAGCTAACATTCAAACAGATGAATACAGCTGGGACAGAATTAGATTGCTTCTTGGCCTTACAGAGGCAGGAAAAAGCAGCAGCTACATTAAGGATCAAGGGCCTTTGGGAGGAAGTTCAGAAGCAGAAAGAGCTTGAAACTAGTTTACAGAAACGTTATGGAGATACCCTCGCCGAACTGGAGAGGGTTCAAGTGTTGATGGGGCAGTACAAAATACAAGCTCAACAACTAGAAGAATTGGAAGCAAAGAAGCTTGCTCATGAACTGGAAGCCAAGAAGCAAGCTGAAGAAGCTGAAGCTAATAAGCAAAATGATGAAGTAGCTTCTGAAGTGCTTAACACGGTGGAAGTTCCCGAGCCTGTAAGCATGTTGATGGATGTGATTTCTAGCAGTGAGTCGGTTGGAGGGGAGGGTCATGGTACAAGTCCGATTGAGGGAAAGGAAGCTATGTTGGATGCAGAAGAAGGTGGAGATGATGGTGGGAAATTTGTTGAAGGCGGCGGTAATGATGTTCAAGACTGAGAGTGCTTTCTAGCATGTTCAAGATTAAGGTTGTCAAAGTTGTACAAGTCTGGTTTGTCGGAAGTTTGCTTGCTGGTAGTGCTAACAATGAGTTAAATCCGAAGCTGGAAGCAAAGTTGTTTTTCTGTATTGGTGTTCACGAAGGTTCCTAGTTCTCTATCTTTGCTATTACCTTGCTCTTTCAATCAGAAGTGGCATCCTCTCCCATATTCGTCGTAATGTGCTAAGGAGCAACTGTGCTCATTTTCCTTGTTTGTACTTCCTGCTTGGTCTCTTGCACGGGACTTCCTATTGTACTGAATTATTGCAAATATCCTGATCCTTCGAGGCAACATATTTCCGTGTTGTGCTGTCCTTGTTATGGTTGTGCAATATTCAAGGGATAAATTTTGTTGTTTATTCTAGAACATTCATGTTGGCTTGAGTTTCACCATTATTGTCATAGGGCACCTGTACTCACTTGACTTACCTGAGCATGTATTGACTTGGCCCGTCTTACCTGTTTGGCAGGTCTGGTATTGATCACAGTAGGACAGACCAAAGTTGTTCAGTCACTTGATTGCCAAGTTAGCTTCGCGAAGTATCAAGAATGTACGTGAGTGATGTGACACTATCCGACTACTAATTTCCAGAAGTACGGCTTCTAAATGCATATACGCTATACACCCATTAAGGTCGGCCATTTCAGGACCAAAGTTTCAGTCTAAAGCTTACTCTAATCTGTACTTTGCGGTGCAGAAGGACTGGTGGGACTCAAATACGTCACCACCACTGCCCATCTGTTATCAATTAAAGGATTATATTCTCAAATGGCTCATGATGAAGGTGCGTCGCAATGGCAAAAGCCAGAGACGAAGAGTTTCCTGACCAGGTATCCGACACAACAGAAGCAACGATAGTAACTACAACCATTTTAACCTCACCTGGTTTAAAATCAAAACAAAAAAAAAAAAGCTGGGAATGGATATATGATTTCAAGACTTTGGGACACTTGCACGGTTACACTAATGTATACGATCTAGATCCTTCGTACAAGGAAAACAAAAAATCATTACTTGAGTATGGCAGATCCAACTTTATTCAAGATATATACTAACCAGAATACCGCCCCAAATTGGTTCAACTGTTATACTTTATTCTTTGACACCATATGAAACAGAAATCAAAGTATACATTCCAATGCTTTGCTAGTGGTGTAGCTTTGCGAAATCGGTATACGAGAGCCGAGGGCGAAATTTTACCAAGCTCATCATCTGAATAATTTGAGATAATTTGGAGGAAAAATATCTGATTACATATGTACAAATGAAAACTGAAATAATTTGTCGATATTAGAGTGTCAATTTACCAAGCGACAAAATTACGACCATCTGTATAAATAGTACAGTTAATTTTCTCATCACTCTCATCAACTCTCAAAGCACCCGGCTCGATTGGGAATTCAAATATACTCGAGACATATAAGTTCCTTCACGATAACAAGAATCATTCCCCACCTTTGAACTGCCATTCTCGGCGGCACATAGGGCAATGGGCTTGAGACGTTTGCGAATTCACCCACTTCAAGATGCAGTGAAGATGGAATGCATGGTTGCATTGGCCCCAAACTGCAAGAAACACATCATCAAAGTTGATACTAATTGACACAAATTGGACGTATTAAAGACTGCACTTAATTTGAAGTTTTGAACTGTGCCCCCACCTGTTTTGTACCAGTATATTCTTTAGTGATCAAATGTCTTAAGTGACTTCAGAGTCCAACCAAAGTGGAGTGTCGAAGTAACATAGCCACTTAACAAGGAAACTATAATACCTCACCCTTGCTCAATTTCTTACGATAAAATGAAGACTACTACGCATTATAGTTTAGATAGAATCCGAATCCTCTAAGTTGCTATTGAGTATAGTTACTAAAACAACATACCGAACAGGGGAGATTGGAGAATTGACTCTTCTTACCACTTAGCAATCGTGGATCCAATAGTAACTCTAAAAAGGTCTAGAAGGAAAACCAGAGATCTGCTACTGCTACATTCATTAGCGGTTAACAACATTAGAACATCAGGTATGGTACAACGCAGGGTAGAATGAGGCCCATGTTTACATAGCCAGCCTTCACCCAATGCCTAAGGCTTTAGTTGCTATAACAAGGCATGAAAGTTTAACAGGCCCCCTCAATCCCTCCCTGGATTCACAGAAAGGACAGGCACTAAATTACAGACTGCTGGCTGCTTCATCAGACACTTCTCTCCATGAATACCTTTTTGAGATGTCTAATACTAATTGAAATACTAACATTCTTATCTACCTAACTACCTTGATGATGGCACAAGCTGCACAACCAGTGCATAGGCTTAGAGAAAAGACACGCCCTTCATAGTGGAAAGGAAGGCATGTTCTCACCAGGAAATTGTAAATAAAATAATACCATATCCCCAATTATTCAACAGTTTGTAAATAATTAGACTTAAGACAGCGGTATTAGCATTGTGAGCCCTCACCTACCAGATATATGTTACCATGATAGACTAAGAAAACAGAGGATGGTCTACTCACTCAAAGGGCAGTCATCTCCAGGAAGTTTGCAATCAGGACAACAGCCATCGAAGGCCATCCTACATATGCCACAGGTTTCATCTTGGGCGTCCCAGGTCCATGAAGCCACAGCATGCCATTGTATAATCTTGACTTTCATCCTCTTTCCTATGAGCTATGGGCATATGGCAGCCAAGCATGCAGTCAAACACATTAATGAAAACCACAAAATATAAGCTATCTAACCCAGTTTCTAAGCTGCCTCTGGTAAAGGAGGAATGGAGCTTAGCAACATCGAGAAATAAGCTTAATAACATAGAAGCGCACCAGCTTTGATAGCAACTTTACAACAACAGCATTAACGGATTCACTCAACATAGTCCCACACTAAATCAATAAAGGGGGAAAATTACATAGAACAAAAATAAAATCCGAATCAGACAACAGTGCACCAGATTTGCATCCAATTGTCCAAAGAAACCATCAATATTCATACTGAATCAACATGAATTAGAAATCTTGAACACAATAGCACCATAGCTTGAATCTAACTAATTTTTTTTAAAACAAACACAACAATTTAACATAGAAATGCAGATTTCTAACTTTCTACATGTCGTAAATTCACATATATGCACATCAATTGTGAAACAAGACAGGCAACAAGAAAACCCTAACCAAACTTGAGTGAGAATGCACCTAAATTTGTTAGTGAAGATCCCAAATGTCTTTGTTTGTGAGGTTTGAGTGATTAGAATTCGAGAACAAGAACATGAGTTTGATAAGCAGCAGGCTGAAGATACAGAATAAGGATTGTAAGCCAGTACTTGAGGTATGCAATCGGAATAAAAGTATAAAAGCAGCTGCAATGTGTACAAGGCATTAAGGCGGAGTGGTGCCAAAGTGAAGCAGCCAAGTCATATGCAATGCAAGACCTTGATCGATCACAGGGGAACTTGGCCGACGAGTAACAAGACGAATAACACAAGATTACCCTTAGAAACAAGCAATGCTAGTTCAATTGGTAATGGGCAAGTCCGATGACTGGCACTTAAAAAACGGTTTCAAAACCCGTCTTGCTTCACATAAATTTGGTCATTCTTCCTATGTAACAAGTAAAACTAATCAAGCAATATAATTTCTTTTAATTTCAATACAAACACCCCGAATTCAATTCGGAATACAACAATCAAAATAACCCAAATCATCCAAACCAAATTACCTCGAAAAATCAAAGGCATCCCTAATAAACACCTACTTATCCGAATTCCATACAAATCATAGATCTTCAAACTTAAAATTACTCCCAGATTTCTCCATTTTGTGTTTACAATCATCAAATTAAAATATAAACACACTAGCACAACAATTAGACCAAAAAAAAAAAAAGTGGAATTAGACCTTCAAATCAGAGAATTAGGGTTTATACCTGAAAGAGAAGACAGAAGAAGGGTGGTTTCGAAGGAGGTTGTTCGCCGGTGTAAAGTGATTTATGACTAACGGACGCAAGGTTTGAAACACTGAAATTGAGCGCAAAAGTATCGTTAGACTTTGATAAAGAGGTCCGTAATCGGATCACTCGGATAGGTTATCGGTCGCATTATATTGGATTTGGGTTTTGTTGGGTTAATAACGGATTTGGGTTGATTAGTTTATGTTGGATGCTCGCATCATAACTCATAAGTCATAAGTGACAGTTTGTGGCTGGTTCGATCCGGAGAGTAGGTCAAGTTATTAACATACGGAGTATGTGTCAGTTTACGTTTTCAATTTTCGATAAGTTTTTTTGAGGTTTGTTTACTTAAGTTTTAAATGAAAATAATTAAAATGAATATTACTCCTAATTTGATTGTATTTGACTATTTATAAGGTAATTTGTTATTAGTTATTTATCGGATTGAGTCAATCTTGAGTGACGGGTTACTATACATCGAATTTGGGATGTGATAAGAAGCTCGTTATCAGTTATCGGTTTAACCTAGAGTTAGATCATACGGAGTATTAGTTCTGGTACACCCAATTTTCAAGTTCTACCGTGTTTGTTTTTGTTGAATTCAGATTGGGATCCTCGAGACAGGTTATTGTTTTTCAGCTTCACTTAACATAGATAATGTTTGAAACAATGAAATATTTCTCCTTGAAAGAATAAAAATTTCAAATAACGGCAACTTTGCAAGTCATGAATGTAGACTTTTTACTACCGATTCGCCCAAGTAGAGGAATTTATATGACAATTATAGTCACTCTGAGCAAGGGGCGGATCACGGAGGCAGGATTTGGGAAAGGGGGTGGCACACTATTTTTTTTTTATTTTTTTTTTTTATTTTTTTTTTATTTTTTTTTTTTGTGTGTGATTTCCTTTCTCGACTCTAAAAATATGCTAAACTTTTGTTTTTCATCATCAATCTACCAACATATAGTCTCCACATTACTTCTAGAATGAAAGTTTTGTATATAGTTCTATAGACTAAAGTTACACTTAAGAAAGCAACTATTTTGCCTAAAGCACGTGAAATAGGAACGACTACAGTTAACTAGTAGAATATAAGGTAGGGTTGTGCAAAATATTTGAACCCGATTTGAAAAATTGGATATTCAACCAAAAAAATGTTCGAATTGAATATCCGTATAGCAAAGCCGGGATTTGAAACCAGCGGGGGCGAAAAATTTCAGCGGGATGAATGGATAATACGAAAAAAATAAAAAATTGTAACTAAAAATTTCGATATCTTCTAACGCGAGGGGGGGGGGGGGGCTTGCTAGCCCCCCTCGCTCCACCACTTTTCGTATCCAAAATTTTCGGAACCTAAAGTAGTATGTGTACTTCTACATACTTGAATTAACATTGTCCACCGTCATACTTGAATTAAAATTGACTAAAAACAGTTGGCTTGGCCTATGTGATATCCAATGATGAATTAATAACCTAAAGTGATGACTTTTAACCATTCATTTGAGAACAACCGTCACAACTCACAACTACAAGCGCTATTCCTCTCCTTTTTTATAGTTCATCCTTGTTTTCATGTTCTATCTGTACCTTCTTCGTACTTCACTTAAGATGGTTCACCATTAAACCAATGCACTACATACTTTGCTTCCTGTTTCCAGATTTTTTTTTTCCATGTGATAACACGTGCCCGGCCATTCCCCCCAAATCCGCACCTGACTGTGAGTTTTCTTCACTTTTTATAAAAAAAATTTCTTAAATGGGGTTTAAATCCAAAACATTTACAAAAATAAGACTCCTTTCAAACTATTTACAAGGAATGGATCCACGTCATCCCAAAGGACCGATTTTTCATTTTCTTAATAAAACTCAACATCTCGCTGTCTCACGCAGCGAGTAGTTATCTATGACTTTACTCTCTAACATGCTTCCTTCATCCTCTTCATTCTCCTTGCTCCATCCACCAATTCATGAACTACCACCACCATTCTCTTCCTCTCACTCCCCTTATCAAATACATCTTTTTTTTTGAGTTATTAGCTTTGTAGTTTGCAAAATAAATAACCCGCAACATTGCCGCTCGCAAACTATTTCTGCATTTTCGGTTTCAAGGCTGGGTATGTTACGTTAAAAATCAATGGCCCCAACAGCTGCTGGGTCACCTTACCAACTCCGAACCCCATCATCAACTTACACATTCCGATCTCGGCTTTCGGGTTACTGATCAATTTGYTGATTTTATCCGCCGCTTCAGTCGCCACAATGCCGAGCATCACCAGCCTGAGCCTCATATAATCGACGTGATTGAAGACCCGAAATCCCAACGTGATATGGAGGAGAGATTTTTTGAGGCTTTTGAAATGAGTTATTGGTCACTTGAAATGAATGATGATCGGTAGTTTTTACTTTAATTTTATATTCTAGGTTAGAATTTGTGCAAATTACAGTGGCTTGTAAATGCTCTTCGAATAGTTAAGGATATGATTAACAACTTTGTTGCATTCCTTGTAYAAGGCGCTATGATTTTTTAGGATAAGATTAAATCTGCAAAGTCATAGATCATAATGGTTTTACATCGCTAAACGAATCAAAGTTGAACAATTTTTACTTTGTTTATTAACGTAACATACCCAGCCTTAAAACCGAAAACGCAGAAATAGTTTCGCAGGTTATTTATTTTGCAAACTACAGAGCTAATAACTCAAAAAAACGGGGTGTTTTTGATAAGTGGAGTGAGAGGAAGAGAATGGTGGTGGTAGTTCGTGAATTGGTGGACGGAGCAAGGAGAATGAAGAGGATGAATATGTTAGGGAGCACAGCCATTGATCACTACTCGCTGTCTTACACAGCGAGATGTTCTACTTTATCAAGAAAATGAAAAATCTGTCCTTAGTGATGACTGATGACGTGGACCCATTCCTTGTAAATAGTTTGAAAGGAGCATCATTTTTGTAAATATTTAGGATGTAAGCCCTATTTAAGAAAAAAATTCCTTTTTATACAAGAAACTCCATAAAATACTGATAGGCTATCGCACACCTATGCAAAAATACCCT
>VHZZ01001411.1:21590-33537 GCA_009801015.1 Silene noctiflora | reverse complement strand
ATATAACTCCCTAACCTACTGTAATGTTCTTTCATTGATCCATGGAGCAGTTTATGAGCATAATACTTAACTTTGTAAGCAAGATCTTTCTTAATAATCACCTTATATGCTCTCCTAACAGTATCTATGATGTCTTTGGCTGGCCAATGTGGTTTAGCTTTAAATACATCAAGGGACTGTTTTGCTAACTAGGATGATTTAAGTTGCATGTTACTCTCCATTGTCCTTTGACAAGTATGGTGAGGATCAACTGTCTTCACAAGAAAAGCTGCTGATTTATTGTCCCAACTACCATATAGTTTGAAGGGACACCCTTTTTTACATCTAACCCTAAGTTTTTCCCCCTAGCTTTATCACTGATATCAAAAGTAAGATCTCTCCCCTGAGCTACTACATACCTAATTACAGCTTCCTTGAACAACTCTGTGGTAGGGAATCTAATTCACACACACCATTTTAATTTCAAATAGTATGTTCTCTCATTCACTACAGGGACACTAGATGACTTCCTTTTTCCAGGGATACTCTCTTCATCACTCTCCCCAGGTGTGTCCTCCTCATCTCCACTTTCATCATAATCACTTAGGTGTAAGGAAAACTCGAAGAAAGTTTCAAAATCTTGACAAAAATTTTCACTTTTCGTATGGCAGCGAGGGCGAACGCCGCTGCTAGCCACCTAACTCCGCCATTATGCGGACCAAATAGACTCAACCGGTCTAATTTGTCCCCTCAAATACGACGACGATCAAACCAAAGGTTATTAACTCGAGTCCACCCGGCATTGATGTAACTTATTGATAATCTAGATGACACCAACACTTTGTTTGATTCAATATTTTTAAGTATGTAACCAAATACGGAGTACTAGCTCAAGCTTGAAGTTACCAACTAAAAAGAAAAATAGAACTCGAGATAACCAAAACAATCGATAATGACCAAACCATTTCCAACTTGGACAAAAACGACCATGACCCGACCCAAAACAATCAAACTTACACAAGTAACACAACTGTATTGTATGATACACTGCTTGTTTCTTTCATAACTCACAACGTTTCTTATCAAGTTATCAACCTAGGATCTCGTGCAGATGTCGGTTATCCTAACTGATTAGGTACTCGTAGCCAAGATTCATGACTTAGCTGCTCCCTATCATTAATAAGATGACAGTAATTTTTTCAGAATACATGCAACACAATTTGCTGCAGAATACTGAGCAAAATGTGCAGTTGACAATGGAATATCTTACACTTAGTTCAGAGGCTTGTGTTCTCAATTTACATTATACAACTCCTAGTACTCTCCTATTACACATAATTACAAAGTGGTACTAGTAGATGACTATATGGGTTAGTTAATTAAGCGGCTTCAGCAAAACCTAGCTGAAGATTACCATAGTCGAAAACAGTGTGATACGCTCCCATGAAGACGTCTCCAAGGATCCTGCAAATCAAGCAACTCGTTTCAGAACAACCAAAACAAAGGAAGAGAAATATTAGCGAATGATAGTACGAGTCCTTTGAGGAAAACACGTACCAAAGAGGGCCTCTTGGAGGAGGAACGTCGAATGCCATAAACCCGCTAATGCAAACCTCTGCTACATCTATTCCGGTTTTCATTATGTACTGGAAGTTCAAAAGAGTCACCGTCAGACACTTGACACTCGGACCACGAGTGTCCCAGAATACAATTAGGAAATAGAGTCGTCACACATTCATACTCGTGCAAAACGAAACGTTCAGATTTGAAAGTTGTGCAAGATGGTTCTACAACGATAGAATGTGGTGAGGATTTCAAGGGCACGAGGTGAGTTTTTGGAGAACCAAAACATTTAAAGTTAATCACGTGTCACCAGAACTTATTTAAGACATACTGTAAAGCAGAATTGTTCACATAACTAAAACGAATATGTCACACACTTGGTGACAGACCCAGAAAATTTTGATTATGGTGTCCCTTTGAAAATTTGTAAGCTATTATTATACACCGTATGAAATTACAGATTTTTCACTTTTCAAACACCATTGACGGGCAGAACGAACAAAAAAATTTTGTTTCAACATTTCACAGATAAAGAGTAGAACAGTACATAAACCTAGAACACTGGTTTGTATGCAAAGATACTGGGGATCAGGCACAACATAATAAGGATAGCAGTTGAACAAGAAGTTGCTATTTGTTTTCTTATGAAATAAAGTCAAACCTGATCAGGAGTTAGCCTGAAATATTTATCTGCGATTGTAAATGACACATCTGGCAAGTCGGAAAGGCGGCTACAATCGACAACAGATTCTTGGTTTGGGCTTGGTATGCTCTCACAAAGCTGCACAAAGCTAAACCAAGTCTTTGATGTGCTAATGAAAGCAAAATATATTCACGACTTTGTGACCAACAAACATTACCTTGTTCACATAGTCAATGACAACATCCTTGGCCTTAGATTGTCTTAATTGGTTTTGCATCCAAGCCACAGTCATCTCACAAGCAGTGCACAATAAGTCGATTCCAGATGTTCTGTTCTTTCTGTTTTCTCTTTCTACCACTGTTTCAATCCCAGCGCTGCAATAATACGAATAAGAAAATGTTTAAGAACAAAAAAACGGTTTTTAAAATCTTCTTGTCCTAAGACTCCTGATAGGAGGGAGCTTAACCCCACCTGATCATTTACATTTTCAGTATGTCTATCTTCAGGTTGCTACCCTTGGCTCAATGGTATAGTGATAAATCTTTCAAACATGGGGTCAAGTATTCAAATCATGACCTATTATGTTTTGCTTTAAGGTCCGCCACATTTCTCAGAACCCCTTAATTCACGAGGAAAATGTGTAATCTAACAGGGATGTCAGAGCATAGCAACATAAATATTTGGAGCATGTTTGTGCCATGGAAATCACAGTCACTATGTTGGGCGATCACTTCCTGAATTACAACTACGGGTTTCTCACTAAAGAGTTTGAAACAGTTCTTTCGAAAGAGAGGCTCGCCAGTTTAGCACAAGCTACGAAGAGTGAGGCAGATTCCATCCTAAGTTTTTACAGACCGCATTATTTAATGACAAGTAAGAAGTATGAAATTTGAGTCCTGACCTGACATACTCAGCCTCACTAAAGATGCAAACGCCAAGCTGAGAGCATACTTTATGGGGTTGTACCTGCGTGGTTAAAACCAGAAACTCTCAATTGGGAATGTTCATCAGATTTGGAATCAATCATCATATACAGTTCTGCAGGGGGCAGGTGGAGTAAGGAACCCTTTTAATAGCCACGATGCAACATAGTTATAGGCGTTATTCTGAACAATGTAAATGTTTGTTCAGATATAAGTTGAGGAAGGTACTGGGGAGGGGGTCATTCTCCAACTTCTCCTATGTTGAAAGAATTTCAATTTGACTAACATGAAAGGAAATGGATCCCCCAGAGAATGGTTCTGTACTTCTGTGTATGTTCCTCCAATCCAACTTACTAGCCAACGAAAGAAATATCCCTCTTCCCTATCCGTCCAAACAAGCTTTAATACTTTAAGAGGATGGAAATTTAAATTAAGATGCGCACAAGTCTAAGGAAAGGTATAGGCATACAATTGACATTCATGCAGAAAGGAAAAAGAAACTGACCCCTGAAATCAAAAGATCCCATATAAGTTCTCCATACTGAGAAACTACATCTTTGCACTCGTAGCTGAAGACACCTTCGGCACCAATAGCGTGATTGATTTCAGTAATAACATGCTGAAATTTAGAGAAACACAGAAATGATTAAGCAAATGAACTTGAATAACAAGCACTTCAATCAATCATCAAGAAGGCTTACCGTTGGCCCACCAATCAACGATGTCCCTGAGTCCACAATAGCAGCACATCCCCCAGAACAAAAACCTGAAGCGATTTAGGTATAAGTTTCGATCAATCTCCCCTCAAGAAAAAGGTTTTGACCGGCTCTACTAAGGACTAAGAAAGCTATAGACAAGCCTCTGAGATAAGTTGGTCGCAATGTTTCTATTAATTTTCTTTTTCTTTACTTTTTTGTGTAAAGGGAGGCACAAGGACAGTTTTGATGCTAAAGGTCAAACCCAGGTCATGAGTACCATTACTCAATGACTTAACCAATTAAGCGAGGTGACATCTTCACATTTCTATTATAAGCGCAAAAGAAATTGCAGATGAAATTTTCATCTAAAGGAACCCTTGGAACAGATTTCGAATACAAATATTCTTTCTTTGCCCTAAGATAAGTGTTTCGATATAGGAGGCAGTCTAATAACAGTAACTTAAATAGCTTGATCTAAACTTCACCTGTTGAATAATTGCCAATTAGGAAGTCTTTCATTTCAAACTGAAAAGAGAAAATGAAGTGAATCAATGAATGTACACAAAGTGGAAAACTTCCTGTTTACAAGGACACGCAGAAAATGAAGAATACTAGTACTGAACAAAGTAAATTGCAAGGGAGTACAGTTATCTTTTTAGTTTTTACCAGTTTCCGGACTAACCTGCCAATAACCCTTTGTGGTTATAGGAACATAAGTATGCTTCCCCTTGAAATGTTTGGAATCAACCCCTCCAAACACTATCTCCCCTCCAATTTCAGCTTCTGGATCTCTACTTATCCAAAACGAGAAAACTTCCTTGCTTACCAGTCCTTGTTCAACCATGTTATACCTATATTATAATCAGGAGGCGGCACAAAATGCACAATGATTTTGTGAAGGGAAGCAAATTTCCGAATGAAACAAGATACGGAGCTTCAGGTTCAAAGTTTGGCATACCATACAGGAGTAACATTTTTTACTGAGATCTCTTGAAATCCAAGCCCTAATATACCATCAAACCTTCCAATTAGAAAAGCAAGGCTTCCTTCTCTAGTTGTCTCAATGAAAACCTGGCATAATAAGTGAACTTCCAGTCACAGTCGCACAAAATGTAAGGCCACTTTTTAACAATGTTCTTTTCGTTTAACTCTATGCGATCAGCGATCTCTAGGACCAAACCTTGACCACATTATTGCATTGATACATTACAAAGTATTTTTTTTTTTTTTTGTAGAAAAGATAACTTTGTGAAAGATTTTTGAAAATTACTGTAAATGATCTACTATCATATAGATATAATGTTTTTATATTGTCAGAATTTTTAAGGTTTGATGTTAAGAAGGCAAACGGGAAGAACATTGTGAAACAGAGGAAGTGCCTCGACACTTGCGAATGATAAGACGTTTACAGCTTTAGCAAACCTGATCCCTGATTGTAAGGTCTCCAACTTCAACATGATCCTGACTGAGAAAACCAGAGATAGATCCAGACCCGTACTCAATGTTACATTTTTTTCCTGAAACAAGTCAGAGTCAGACATGCTCCAGGTGCCAGCTCAACTCACATAGACAGTATTACAGTTTACATTACCATTACTGGTGTATGAAGCAGACTTTTTTGATTTGTACTTGGAGTGGAAATAGCATGGAATCTGCACACAGCTAATGATGAGCCGTATGATCGAATCAAGTATTAGAACTTACAAGCACAGAAGACATCAAAACTTACAGAGAACAAGCATTTTGAAGATGGAACCCAAAGGTTGGAACTTCCAGTATCAAATATGACAGTAAACTTTTGTGGAGGTGTTCCAATGGCAATCTCTCCATAGTATTGAGCCCCCAAGAAGTCCTTCAAGTACACTATGTCCCCATTTGAACTGCCATATAGCCGTCTGTCCCTAGCTTCATGATCCAATCCTATCTTTGTCACTATTCTCAACGCTTTCACAGTATCACGGTCTAAAGGTCGCTTTTTCAAATTGATTCTCACCAAAGCCTCGGTACATAGGAAGACGTGGGAACTTATTATCAGTATCGAAATGCAAAGAACTACTAATATATTCCTGAGGACCATGGTTGCGACAAAACCCTACAATAAAAGAATATAATTTCAGTTGCCATTAAAGGTAAGAAACAAATTACAACATCATAGTTGATAGATGCATTTCAGAAGATGAAACTTATAACTCGATTAACTCCTTAACTTATGTATGGGAAAACAAAGGGAAGCAATGGCGGAACTAAGGGGCTAGTAGGGGCATCAGTCGCCTGACTTGGCTCCTTAGCAATAAAATACCAAAGTTTGACTTAATTAACCATTCATAATTCATCAAAGGTTAGCAGGAAACTAGAATCAAAATACAAAGAAAGTCGGAAATTATACTATGAAACGGTCGTATGAAAGTAGTAATCCAACATCAGTCATCAATCATCAATCATCAATCATCGTAGCTTAAATAAGCACGGAAACATAAACTAGGTGAATAAGTACAGCGAGCACCCCACCATGTAAAATGAAGTAAAAGGTGGGAAATTAGTTAGGAAGAAAGTGGATAAGGCAGGAAATCATACCATTTATTGCCAAAAAAAAAAGGTTGAAAAGCTCCTTAATGGCTTAAAATGGTGTTGATCAGAGCTGTAAGTAAAATAGGGAGTGGTGGTTTGAATATCCACTTTTTCACCCAATACAATAATAGATGCAACGTGATACAACTCTTTCTCACACAATGTTTGTTTCTTCCATTTGGGACCCACTTGCCAGATTTTCTCTTCTTACAACTTACAATTAGGCACCTCGTTGGGCCGGTACCACTTATAACGGTCCATGCCCCATCTTAGCACGTCACCAGATTGACAGGACCCAGTACGGCATGGCCTTTGGATTTTGCCCAGGGGTGATCACTTAGTGGTCCGGGCTAGACTGAATTTTATTTAGTCCGGTCCACGGTCCACCTATTTACTCTCCTTTGATTTTCGGTCCGGTCTTGACCAAACCGAATAGACCGCGGACCGGACCATGGACGAACTTATATAAGAAAATAATCTTTAAAATTGTTATATTATTGATTTTATTTTCTACTTTGTTTACACGTATTATAAGATGTGTAATTATATACTTCAATTTAGTAAGAAAATAAAATTGCTTATTTTGATCGTTATGAACTTCTCGAATTCTAATTTTATATGATAAACCATGTCAATGACAATCATATTTGGTCCACTTTGGTCCTTGGTACGGTCCGGACCGGTCCATGCGTTTTTCTGGTCCAGACCGGACCAGACCAATATTAATATGGTCCGGTCAATGGTCCACCTCTTAACTCTTATTTGGTTTTCGGTTCAGAGAGTTTGGTTTGGTCCGGTCCGGTCCGGTCCCAGACTAATGAACACCCTTAATTTTGCCGAGCCAAAGTTTAAGAAAGAAGCTCGTGCCTAGCCTAGGCACGAAATATAGACCTAACAAAACTAACTCAACCAAATAACCTGATCTGAACCCGACCTGCACCCTAATTAAGAACCCGAATGGCCGAATCTATCCTCATCGTATTCAACCCGACCCAAATATCTATGGGCAAACATAAAAATTGTCACATCTTAATGGCGTGTTGTTTTCACCCATTTTAATTTTAAGACGGACTAGTTTTTCTACCCGTGAAAATCACGAGTGCATTTAAGATTAATTGTTTAAGAATACGCATAACTGTAATCTCGTTAGTATGAAACATGTTAACATTGTTGTTGTTAACACTAACACACAAAAATATTTCACACAAAAATATTTTCGAAATCTCAAATATTCTTAAGATTTCGAAAATATCTTATTTTGACGAAATAAGGAAAACAAATCATTTCCAAACTCTGAAAACACGGAAATCTTCGCTACTGAAGGAGAAACACCTCCAGGAGAGGGTGCACAACCTACTGCGCCTCTTCCTGGGCTTGTTTCCAGCAGAGTCCAGATCTTCCTGGATTTCCTTCCGTATTTTGATCCTTCCAAAACTCTCACCTCGTGATTAGTATACAAAGAGGCCTCTCCCTCACATATTCTTCACGCGAGTGTCCGCCCCTTCTCTTCTCTCTTTGCATTCTAAGACCACGTGCTTTTGCTATGACGCCTACGTGCTTGAGCATTGTCGACCACGTAAGGCTAGATCATTCTAAGTATCAGCCACGTTTTGCATAGACCTACCAATTTGACCACTACACTCAATCAACCTAATTAATCAACTTGTTTTCTAAAATTCTTTTTCTAAGGGCATCTTCGTTACGTCATCGAATTAAGTCGTTTTTCGCTTCTTAAAACATGTAAGTCCGAGGGTGTAAATCTCACTTTATATTTTATTTAATGTATTTATGTATTTAATTTAATGTAAGAGTCTACGCCATAAATATGTCTTTAAAACCGTAAGCTTTCAAACCTTTTTTGATGAGTCAGCAGGGAAAGACCGTCGAGAAGAATCGCATCAACAGATGCGCCTTCTGGAACAGACGCAGCTTCTGTTGCGCCTCTTCTAGAGGCACCTAGTTTGTTGCTCTTCTTCTTCTTCCTCGAGTACCAATTGATTCATCTTTTCTGTTTTCTTTTCTGTTTCCAGATTATTTTCTTTTTATTCTCGACTCAAATCCCTTATAATCCTAATATTTGCGAGTTTTTGTCATCTTTTCAAACCCGGATCTTTGATGGTTCGATTTTTTCATATCAAACTATTAAAATTCGATTTTGATACATGTTTTCTGCTTTATGACGATCTTTACTTATGTATGTAATCTGTTAAATCACTTCAATCTCGAGTCTAGTATCAATAATATACTTAAATCAACCAACGAACATTAACAAAATGCGAGTCTGACTTTCACAGTCAGAATCCAACTCGAGAATAGTCGTACAAAGTGATGCGCCTCTTCCAGAGGGCGCAACACGTGATGCGCTTGTTCTGGGCTGGCTTCTGCCTCTGAACTTGTCTCGTTCTGACGTAGCTATTCTAATTAGTTTATAAGTAACTATTATTCATATTATCACCTTCTGTTTCAGCGTTTAATATTTTATTTCTTATATTTTATTTCCTCTTTTGACATATTTATGGCATAGATTCGTTAACTCATTGTAATTTTCTTTCCTTTGTTTCTTCCTTTTCACATGTAATGAATGTAAAACATCCACTTTGACCTAATTGCTTGCTAACTTTATATGCCAACTGACTTAGTTTAATTCACATGCTAGGATTAAAACGTGGGCGTTGCATTGCATGCATGAAACTAATGACATATCAAAATATAAATGACATTCCTTGATCATTAGTAGAGACCGCTATCGAGGCGGACGGGATTAGGTGTTCTAGTATGAGCTTCCTAATACGTACCATCACCCCTTACTCAGATATCTGTGAACACCAGTTTTCATTGGCATCGCGAGAGTCATTCTAGACATGGAATGTTAAGGGCGTCGAATTTCTTAGTGTTTATGTCACTACTTTATGTCTTGACATGATGCGAAGTATTCGAACGGATCCAATTATCCACAAAAATTGGTGGTGACTCCACAAATGCAGGCTTGTTCAAACCATTCACCGACTTCATGCATTTCAAATCGGTAACGGCCTATGACGTGCTTTGCCAACACAAAGTTCTGTGGGAGAAGTACCGCCGCCTCAAACTTACCAACGCGCGGGTGCACGCGGCGCAGGTGGCCCATGTCCACAAGTATCCTTGGTGGTCTCCATATTATCCTTCCATTATGATATTTTAATTTACTACGTTATATAGTATTTAAAGTACGTTATATGAAAACACTATGTTATTTTATTTTTTAATAAGCTCTTTTTATATGTAACCAATTCATTGAAACTAACGGGTAAAATTGTACAACATAATATTACACAGTTAAATTAAGAGTTTTTTACTTTTTACCACCTATTGAGTCCTAAAGTTTACAAATTACCACCTATTGAGTCCACTTTTACCAATAACCACCTAGTTTTGAAGGAAACCCTCACANCACCTATTGAGTCCTAAAGTTTACAAATTACCACCTATTGAGTCCACTTTTACCAATAACCACCTAGTTTTGAAGGAAACCCTCACAATCCACACTTATTTTGCATTATGTTGACGGATTTTCTTATTTATCGTCTCACTTACGTTTTACCGACTCACTATTATTTGTAATAACCAAACTACCCTCATCTATTTCAATTCACTCCCCTTTTAAAATCCACTCACCCTGCTTATGTGAAACAAAACAAAAAAAAACCCCAAAAATCATTCCTCAACAACATTCATTCTTATCGACAACGATCGAAGACTCAATCCGTTGGCAGAAAACCTAGCTTTAGAACCAGTGGGTTCAAAAATGCTGATTGATTCAAGACTTCTTGTTTTCTATAATCTAAAGAGTCTAATTCTAATTACAATGAAGGGGAAAGAGCAACATTCAACGAGKTTTTTTTTTCTTTGTTATTTAACAATCCTCTATTAGAAATTGTTAATGTAGTTCATTTATATGCAATCTCATTAGGAAATTATATAGTTAGTTTATTAATTGRTGTGTTTTATTTAGGGTTCTTGAAATTAGGATTTAGCAATTTGGGATATTTTAATATAATTGATTTCTAGGTTTGAAACTCCAAATGTTGTTGATTAATTTCATTTTTAGTTTAGGTATTGTGATCTTTTTAATATAGYTTAAGTCTTCCTATATTGCTACAAGTTGTATTTGTGAGGTAATTGATGCCAGGTAATTGCTGCCATATACAGGTGAAATGCCATCAAATGGAAGTAATACGGTGATTGTAGGTGTTGGCAATTGCGACGGTCGAATTCCTGCTGTGCTAAGAAAGTAATAAGGCTAGTTTGGTCATTACAAATAATAGAAGTCGGTAAAACGTAAGTGAGACGATAAATAAGAAAACCCGTCAACATAATGCAAAATAGGTGTGGATTGTGAGGGTTTCCTTCAAAACTAGGTGGTTATTGGTAAAAGTGGACTCAATAGGTGGTAATTTGTAAACTTTAGGACTCAATAGGTGGTAAAAAGCAAAAAATTCTTAAATTAATACAATGTTGTAACAATAAAATAATAAAAGCTTATTTATATGTTCAATTGGTTTTATTTTTCATAACTTATTTTACAATAGAATCCTAAAATTAAAATTGAGAATTTACTTTGATGTTTAATTTTTATTTAAGTTATTTGGTTTACTTTAAAGTTAAAAAGATAAATTATAATGTTTGTGGTGTTCGAGTCTGTATTTAATGTTACTAATTGTTTAAACCTTTACTTTTTCCTTTTTTAAATAACAAATACTAGTGTGACATGCTAAAATTGTTTTAAAGGAGGTAATGGTGTTATTTAGTGCTTTGTTTTTTTTTTTTCCTTTATTAATTTTTTTTGTCTCTTACTAATAATAAATGAAAATGTTGATGTGGCATAAAGATAATATATGGGTAAGTAGGCGTGATACCAGATGAATTTAATGTGGAACTACTTAATTAGACATTGAGAACTGTGATATAAAATTAACCGTCGTAATTGAATAGACGATAGGTACATTGGCCAATATTTTTTACTTTTAATTTGTTTCTCGTATACTAATCTTAAACCCGTGCAAAATTGCACGGGTATGCTATTTTAACATTGTCATCGTACAATAGTGTAAAAAAATGATTTAAAATTTGTATCAAATTAAATTAAAATTTTAGTTTTGAATTACAAATTTTTTTACCAGTTAAGAAATTGCACATGACGACCCGAATAAAAACGTTTTGTCAACCGATGCTTGAACATAATCATCCTTACAGCTTATTAATATAATTTTCAAAGTATAAGAATCAAATATAAATATCATACAGTAATATTTTACCATGTTATCAAGCAATGCGTGATCAATATTGTATATGTAAACGTGTCAAAATATGACACCCGACCCGTGAACTTGATTTTACCCGACCCTTATTTTCTAGGGTCATTACTCGTAAATCATAACATATAACCCGATTGACCGCAAATTCAAATGACTAAGGCTTACCTCATACTATAAATGATTAACTGTAATACTACGGTTTTCTGTGTCTATAGCTACTCTATCGAGTAGGACTTACTCTGTCGAGTAAGTAAGTGCATTTTACAATCAGAGTCTGGT
>VHZZ01001410.1:124056-143123 GCA_009801015.1 Silene noctiflora | reverse complement strand
ATAAATAAATGAAATACTCTCAATAGTTTACGTTTTCCTTTGATGTAAGAGCTTTTGGCCACCCTTTACATTCCATATCCATCGGCATCCACCTTTGACCCCAGCCCATTCAACATTAACCTCATCTCACCTAGCCACCACTCTCCCTTACCGCCTACTCACCTCACCATAAAACATGAGAATGTCTCTCACCAGCCAGAACCAAATATGGAAACTTCCGACCACCGCCAACTTTTGAGGTCACTAATTGCTAGTAAGGTCGTCACTGACCAGTTCTAGCGAACTCCCTTCCATCTGACTCCATTCCTACCTCTCAAATCCATTGTCCCTCACAACAGTGAATAATTAACTAAAATTATACTTATACTGTAGGTTAAACTAACGAGATTTAGATGGAGAGGACAAAGAAGGGAATAGTAAAGGTAAAACCTTGATATGGAAATCGAAGTTAATTATAGTTTCAGGTGGTTGAGGAAATGAATGTGGCTAGCTTTTATCATTTTATACTATAAAATAAAGGTGTTGATTTACCTTGGTCTTCGTGTATTAAGAAAATGTAAACTATTGACGGTCAAGACTCGGGAGTATATTCTAAAATAGTTCCTATGCCCGCAGCTTCATTTTTGGTTGAGATTTGACAGTTATCTTTTTTTCCTTCTTTAAATTGTTTACTGAAAGATCTCATGAGGCATTCTTGAACTCATCTTTTTCCGGGCATATGCTTTTAGAGAATAATGATCCTCCGCTATTCATATTAAGGAGATGAGAAGGGCTCTAAATGGCTTCGAGAATGTTGAATCTTTGGCCAAAATTGGAAAAATCCAATTACAAAATTTTCATGAAACCTACTTTCCTGCCTGTAGAATTTAGAAGACATCACAGACATCTTTCATAGAACCCCATTATATAATGAAATAAAAGTGCTGCACACCATATACATAACATCCTCGGTTTTAGTTCATACACATATATCCCACCTTTATATGTCTTGACCCTTTTACTTATGAGTTATGACTAATGGTTTGGAATTCAAATATTGCCATTACTCATCATCTTACACTAATTATAATTGGTGATAAATATAGGTTGTGCTTTTGCAGGCTTCGGGCTGATGTTCCTCTTATATTTTAATCGTCCCTTGTTTGTCTCTGAAACAGGCTGCAGAGGATTCATCAGCGTATTCTGCCGGGATACGCCGTAAAGATGTCATAGTAAAATGTGATGGCAAATTAGTCCGCAGTTCTTTGGAGGTATATTTCCATCTGTAGCTCCTGCTATGGCAAGCTGCCTCTTTTTGTTGAACAAAATGATAATGATAATGCTAAGTCTCTGAGGTCGGTTCTAACAACTGTTTTGTTACTCCTTTCTCCTGTGGACTGTTGACTCTGTTCTTTAGTTAGTCCATAGGTCAGTCTCTGAGTTCTATTGTGATAAAAAAAAAACATGAATACCAAACCCATGATGATTCTTGCCAGCTTTAACTTAAGATAAAATCTCACGAGTTCTTGATTATCCGGGATGACATCATGGATATGTTTCTTGATTTTCAACTCATTTTCGCTGGGTAGTTTGGCAACACGGATGCTTCTGGACTGTGTGTTTCATAGACTGTGTTATTGCTGTGCTAATTTTGCATTTTACATATTTTCACTTCAATGCATCTCAGGAAACATGGTTTTTTTTCATCTATTCATTGTACTTTACGTTGGTAGAAAATTGTGTGCATCCCCTGTGTGATTGGTGACAACTAGGTAATTTCCTTTCATCGTACCGAGATAGTCATACTTGCATGATTGCATACATTAATGATGTTTACATCACTTAACTAACTGATTTATTTCCTTCCAGTTATTTGAGATAGTATGGAGCAAAATTGGAATAGAATATGTTGAGCTTAAGGTTTTGAGAGCGAGCAACGGTGAAACTCTGAAGCTAAGTCTGAAGGTCGAACAAACTTCCCCAGATAAAATGTATCAGTAAGTTCTTTTCAAGTACTTTAATGTATCTCACCCCGCTCCTTATACTCTGGAAATTATACAATCTACTGCCATTTCGGCCTTGAAAAAAAGTTTCACTAAGATCCCATATATGATTGAGGCTTTGATAATAAGATCTGTGTCTTGTCGTGTTTCAGTGTTCTATCCATTTGTTTTTTTCCCTTTATTTGCACCATATGAGCCTTAGAGTGAATTATGGTTTATTAGTTACAAGCGTATGTAGTCTAGAGGAAATCATCCGAGTTGGACTCGTTGGGTGGACTGTCATTGTATTATGTGATGTGATTTATTCTAGTACCGCTCAGAGAAAGAGAATTGTAAAATGGCTTGTTGATTGGAGCTTGCAGATACGTTTGTGTAGTTTCGGGATTGATCCTTTTTACAAAGAAAGAAAATCAGTTTGGAATGTGACCAACTTATCGCTTATTGAAAGTTAGCAATCCACCTCCGACCAACTTCGCCACCTCCAAAAAGTATGATACGGATGTCACAGATTGACTATAAAGTCGGCTGAATATTTCAGGCATATATGCATGCAGAATTATACCGGGGTGCTGCTCGTTATCTCTAATTTTGTGGGTGTTTTTTACAGGTGGAAGAAAACTTCTTGGTGTATAATTAAGCCTGGGCATACGGCTAAATGATTGATGAAGCCTACTCTGCATCACTCTTGGGGTTCAAGAGTAGTTTTGTTCTTTTGTAGAATTAGTTTTGGTGGCCGGTCATGCCCTGGCTTTGACGATATTTATGAGTAACATCGTGCTAATGTAAAAGATGAATCCGAAGTGCCAAAAAGTTCATTGAAGCCCATAGTTCCTAGTTTAGTTATAGTGTCATTGGGCATTTGGGTTAATGGTCTGCGTTGTTATTGAAGGCTCTCTTCATGGACACCTATTATATTTATGAGTAAACACCTTGCTAATTTATAAAGCCTCCTTTTGTCAACCGAAAATATCACACACTGATTACTGATAGACCTAAGGATAAGAGTTAGCTCACTGTCAAGAGCTTTCTTATTACCCCAACCATGAAGTTGGGAGTTTGATTCTCACCTGCGATATAATAACGCTAATTTGAACAAAAAAACTGAATATTACTGATAGACCATCGTACTAGCTTGCATTTCCCCTATTTCCCTTATGTAACCTTAAACTTAAACACAAGTCTTTAGCTACTACCTCCAAAACATTCTAGAATGTTTGTTCTTTAACTTTCTTTGTTTTTTTTTTTTGGCAGTTTCAGAAAAATGTATCCTAACTAGACATGGCCCTGCAAGAAAGGCTATGAGCATAAGTATTAAAGGACCTAGGAATATAACTAAAAGATAAGCAGTGGAAAAACGGTAAAAGGAAGGTGATGTCTCCCAAGACGTCCCGAAGTAATCGATGCGACTCCTCGATACCTGCAATAGAATAGATAAGAGATAAACAATCGGACGAGATTTCCAAATGCCTAATCTTCCGATTCCTCGCCCATAACAGTACTTGTCGCACTCCTAGAGCTTCAGCCTGCAAAGGAGATTCAGCCTTGATTGCCATACAAATTTCCTCGCAAATATCACCAGTTTATGTCAATACTACCCAACCAATAGCAGCATTGTCTGTGTCCTTCCATCCCGCATCCACCATAACCCGTACGCACTCACATGAGTTTAAGACCCCAATCACACATATCGGTTTACTTTCCCAAATTTCAAGACGTTCCTCTCCCGGGCATAATGGAGCCTGCAATAGCTCATTTTCACCATTTGACCCCAGTCAAGCGGCCTTCTCAGCCAAGCCCACAAGCTCCGACTAGAGCTTAAGGACCCAAAGAGGATGAAAGGTGACTCCGCGGAACCGTACTTTGTTTCTGACAGTCCACAGACACCATAATGTGGCCAAAAATCGAATAATTCGCAACTCACCATCTTCAAGTTTGTCCAGATAAGTTATCCAATTCATAATCCAAATATCAATACTAATACTCCAATCTCGTGACACATTAATACCAAAATCCAGGCAAGCTCATATCTTTTTAGACACCTCGCAATCACAGAAGAGATGTTCAATAGATTCAATGTGCATCCCCTTAAGATTACATAAATTGCAGAAAGGATCAATAATTATATTTCGGCGAGCTAAATTACTTCCCACAGAGAGAGAATCAGTAATAATTCGCCAAATCAAAATTTTGCACGTCATTGGTCCCAGAAGTCTCCACAGCTTTGCCTTGCAAAAGTTACGTGCGTCCTCCGTAATTCTTTCTTTATCCTTCCAGGAACCTCTGTGATCCATATATCTCTTGAAGCTAATTCCATATCCACTTTTAACTGTATATTTTTTGGATCCGGTAAACCTCCAAAAAATCTCATCATTACGGTATGATGTAAAATTTGGCATGGCAAGGATCGCTTTACTTGATCGATCTGCGAAGATAATCCTAACAAAGGATTTATTCCAAGTTTCATCCAATCGCTTAACATCTCTTATCTTTAAATCTAGAAAATGTGCCACCTCCCTAGATAAGAGGATTTCCCTTGGTTCCGAGTAATCTCCATTAACCCATTTTGTCATCCACACATTAAGCTCAGATTGAGTCCCCGCTTGCCATCCAATATGTTAACGAAGAAAATCCAACCCAAAAAAAATACTTCTAGTTCCCCAAACAAATTACCATAGTTGCATTCTTTAAGGTCTCTCCCACAAATCTCATCTTCAACAAATTTCTGTCTAAAAAGGCGACAGAATTAGGAATTATCACCAGTCATCAATCGCCAGGCATGTTTAGCAAGCAATGCTTGATTAAGACACTTAATATTCCTTATGACAAGCCCTCCTTCGCGCTTTGATAGACTCAGGAAATTCTGACTACACCAGTGAATACGTTTACCCATCTTACACCCAGCCCACCAAAAATGTGACAAAAGCGAATTAATTTTTTTTGTCACACGTACCGGTATTTTGAATACCGATAGAAAGTAATTGGAAAGGTTTGATAAGACCGATGAAATTAAAGTAAGTCTACCAACTGGTGAAAGAAAAAATTCATTCCAAGATGAGATACGCTTCATTACATTGTCAATTAAACCCTTAAAAAAATCTCGTTTCGAACCTTGTAACTCAGAAGGCAAACCTAAATACTTTCCAATACCTTGGTCACCTTTAACTCCTAGCACCTTTAGACATTGTCGAGCCTTCGTGAGTGTTGTACTAGGGCTAAACATAATGCCTGATTTCTTTTCATTAATAATTTGCCCCGAGGCCACACAAAATTTCTCCAGTAGATTCCTTAAATGATGTAAGAAATCCCCACCATCATGAAGGAAAAACACCGCATCATCATCGAAAAAAAGATGACTCAGCGGTGAAACCCCTATCGCCAATTAAATCCCTTTGATGAGGCCGCTGTTTTGTGCGTGCGTTAAGTTAGCAGACAGTACCTCCATACATAAGACGAATAAGAAAGGGGAAAGTGGGTCCCCTTGGCGTAGCCCACACTTAGCGGAAAAAGGTTGTAACGGAGCGCCATTAAGAAGGACTTGATAAGATACAGTAGTAACACAGGTCATAATAAGGTTAACGAACTTGTCATGCAATCCAACCTTCAGTAGGACCACTTTTAGGAAATCCCACCTAACCCTATCATACGCCTTACTCATGTCAGCCTTAAACGCAAATCGGCCGGTATTCCCTTTCTTGTGATTAGAGATACGATGAATAGCTTCATGCGCAAGAAGAATATTGTCAGAGATATGTCGACCTTTAATAAAGGAATTCTGAAAGGCCCCCCACCAAGCCACCCATAACCTTGGCCAATCGATTTGTAATGCATTTTGTTACAATACGCATAAACACATTACAGAGGCTAATCGGCCGATAGTCATTTACACCTTCAGGATTATCACATTTTGGTATCAGAGTGATAAGGTTCTATTTAAATGTTTTAGAAGGATCCCGGAATTTAACACCGATAGAACCGCCTTCATGACGTCCTTCTTCACAGTATGCCAGCATTTTTGGTAAAAGATAGCAGGGATACCATCCGGGCCAGGGGATTTCATCACCCCCATTTAAAAAACCGCTCTCCTCACCTCCTTTGCTGTGAACAATTTTTCAATCATATCCTTCTCATCACCAGAGATTGACTTTTCAAAGCCTTGCATTAGGTCATCCAAGTAACACCCATTTCCACTTTCCCTCATAAGTAAGTCAGGATTATATAATTGGGTGAAAGACGTTTGAAAAACACTTACGACCCGTTCAACATCATATACTCACTCACCATCCTTATCTTTAACCCCTAGAATGAAATTTCTTCCTGCACGGACTTTCACCCAGTTAAAGAAATATTTAGTGCATGTATCCCCCTCAATCATCCACCTTAATTTCGCTCTTTGCCTCCAGAAAACCGCTGCCGCTTTTGCAAAATCCTTTACCTCCTCATTTGCTTTTGTATAGTGCTCTGTGCTCGTCAATTCCGGTGGTTGTAGTCAATTTCATCCCTTCTTCCAATTTATTATCAAAATCGTCCCACTTTTGCTTCCAACCCTGTCGTTTATCGAGAGCCCATTTTTTTACTAATTGCCTTACACGACTCAACTTCCTCGAGATCACATGGGCTCGGCTTCCATAATCATGCACTTTCCATATCTCCTTAATAAGTTGAATACACTCCTCGTTATCCAACACTCATGCATCCAACTTATATGGTCTTCTTATTCGATTTTGCGTTAGGTTTAAATCCAACTCAATCGGTGCATGATCAGAAATCCGAATAGGATAATGTTTTATGCCAGTGTTTGGGAACAAGGAGAACCAGTCCTTTGAACCCAAAGCCTTATCAATCCTCTCATACACCCATTTATCACCTTTACGATTATTACACCAGGTAAATCTGGGACCTTTGAAAAGTATATTCAAAAGCTCATTATTGATTTTTCAATTATTGAATTTCAGAGCTCTACCAATTTGTCTTTTGTTTGCACTTATCTTATCACTTGCATATTCAACTTGATTGAAGTCTCCCACTATTATGAATGGAAAAGGTAAACCGCGAACACAATTTTCGAGATCATGTAAAACCGACTCTCGCATCAAGGCACAAGGAGCCCCATAAAAAAGTATCAAATACCATAACCGACCATTATAATTTTCGACTTGAAGGATAATAAAATTATTACATGACATCACTAGGCTCATTTTAGCCTCTTTTTTCCAGCCTACCCATAGACCACCTGAGCTACCACTAACATCTCAGCCTACTGAATTCACAAAACCAAAATCTCGAAAAAGAGGATCAATACTACATCCATTACACTTTGTTTCAATAAGAAAAAGAAAATCATAAAACTTAATACTAATTAACGCTCGAAGTTTAGGAATCGTAGGGGCGAGCGTGTTATTTAGCCCCCTACAATTCCAAATAAGTCCACTCATTTCAGGTGAGTAGGTTGACTAGGTCCAACCTCCGCAAGACCGTATTCATTTCTTTCATTTGATGAATCAGTTGATTCCTCCATCACTACAGTATCCACTGAAACCCGAAAAGGCCCAGTCCCAACAGTTCCTTTGTTCCTCCCAGCTTCATCCCCAAAGCATTGTTTCTTTGCAAGATGTATCAAATATGTCTTAGCCTTCTCAACTGAGGTAACCTCATCAACATCAATAAGAGCAACATCCATATTTGAACAACATTTCCTCTTCTTTGCAGCCATACTTGTGTCCCTGTTGTCTTCAGCAAAAGACGATTTGTAAAATAATCCGCCATCCCCAAAAAACTATCTGAAATGCTTGGTCCTCTCCTCTCTCCATCCATAGCAGCCACCATGGTCGATGAAATACCAAATTGAGGCAAACATAAGCTCCTAGATCCACTCCTCATCTCTTTATCTTGCCCCCCAGATATCTCCCTTCTCCTTCCATCAACCAGTGCACCAACAGAAGATAAAATTATGTCCTCAAAAGGATTCAAAGAAGAAGAGTCAACTTGTAGTTCAAGATCTTTTCTGATAATGGCTGAGGGAGCCCTAAAAAGAAGATCAACTCCATCAGCATCAGAAACAACCCTTGGGAGCTGAGTAGTAGCAGCATTAACAATCCCCCCAACATGTAACTGTAGTTCAGTATTCACCTCTGTAGAATCCTCAGAAGTCGAAATTAAGTTGATAGCTGAACTGTGGTGATAAACAGATGAATCATCATCATTCATTCCCAACATCTTCAGCACGAACAATCCAGCTAGATGGATATGGAACCTCAGAACTAGACCCCTCCCCAAGAATAGATTCAGAATCCGAGCTAATGACCACCACATTAGGGTTATCCACCTCCATATTAGCATCTTGCCCCAAATTCTCTTCTTTCCTATTCTCCCTTCCATTGTTCACCACAACATTATCCTCCTCAAAGAAATGGTAAACAATTGGTAATCCAGTAGGAGGTGGGTCAAAAGTTTGATTGTACCCATGGTGATCATCATCCATTAGTGCCCATTCGATATCACCTTCCACTCTATTCAAAATAGCTTATTGGATACGAAGATCACGATCCAAGGCACCCCTTGGCATCCCATTTCCAGCATACACAGCATTAGGATCTACAACATGTAATTGATGAAGATTACCTTAAGTTCCAACATTGGAAGCCCCTGGGTCCTCGAATTCTTCAGCAGCACTGTGGAAATCCTCCGGGTGATTATTAGTGGCTTCCTCAACAACCCATCCCCCCATTCCATTTTTTTCCCCTCTCTGACCCTGTCAATTTGGATTAGTCAAGTTCATATGCAATGCCCTTATAGTCATTCCAGCAGCCCGATTGTTTGAATTTTCATTTTGAGCATTCTGCACATCCCCCATTACATGACGCCTCCCCAGATGATTAGTATCATTTTGACCAGTCTCATTTTGAACCTCCTCCATAACAGTATCATTTTGTTGATCATTCCCTTCTTGTTGAGCATTTCCAGCATACCCACCTCCGTGTCCGCCAACACCACCTGCAAGACCCACCTGAAAAACCACAGGCCCATCAAAGGGCTGTGCTGTGACAACAAAACTCATCCCAGGAAGTACACGACCCCCAGGTGTAGTACCCAGATCAAAATTCACAAACCGTTCAGTCTCCCGACCCCTTTCCCTATCTCTAGCCAAACGTTTATCACCCAGAAGAACCCTAGAAGAAATATATTTTGTTGTTGACGGGGTAGCCCTCAAATCCATGTTGAATATGGTATGGTTACTATTCACTTGGAATACCACAAAACCTCTTTCCACTGACCTATCAAGCATCCCATTGACATTGGACACAATCGTCATAATGCTTTCCCTACACTGGGATCCCTTATGACCTACCTTCCCACATTTAATGCAATATTTGAAAATTTCTTTATATCTAAACTGGACCCATAAAAGATGACCAGCATCCATAGCTAAGAAGAACCCAGGCATTAAGGGTTCATTTAACTTAATACAAACTCGCAATCTTAAAAAATCATTCCTTGGTAAAACTTCAAATGGTTCAATATGCGTATGGTGACTGAGAAGCTTACCAGCAACATTAACAACATGCATATTGAGACACTCAAAGGGCAGCCCACACACACGAACCCAGACCTCAGCAAACGGAAACCTGGCAGTCCTCAGAACCATATCATGGTACCATTTGGTCAAAACCATTAAAACCCGTCAATAGACACCGTGCTTCGTGCTAACAAGCCTTCAAGGTCCGCAACTTCTTCACAGTGAAAAACATAAATCTCACCCATACGGAAAACCGTGATCCTTCCATTTGTATCTCATTTCCTCCTGATTAGATCATTAATCAATGAATCATCAAAAAGACGATAATCCACCAAAAAACCAAGACAACAATTTCCCCAAAACTCCCTTGATCTTCCCAACTCAGCAGGATCCACATTGATCACTCCACCCGCCCTAGGGAACCTCCAGATGTTTGCATGCAGAAGGTTCATTGGATTGAACTCAGCATTTTGGTAAGGTTGATGAAAGTTCTTGTGATTATAGATATTGTGATGTGCATCACCACCTTCCTCATTCCCTCCATTGACAAATCTACCAAATTGAGCCTTAAACTCCATCAGAAAGGATTGGAAATCCGACAAGCTATATCTGGGAAACTGATGATTTTTATTTGAGATTAGGTTTTTTGGTAATGAGAAACTGGATGGTTTAAATCTCCCAATCATTAAGGTTTAAATAGTCCCAAAATTAACCTTAAATCACGCTCCTGTTGGAAGAAGAGGAGACGCCTCCCCAATCAATGCAACTGGCAGAAGCAACGATTGGCAAATAAGTCTCGAGGCACACAAAAAGCAAGACTCCCCAATTAGAAAAGCTAAATGCCAATGAAGAAGTATTAATAGATTCAGACGAAAAAAATTTCACTATTGTAGGTATGTCAGAAAAAGAAGTTAGGGTTTATCATACCCCAAACAGCTGGTAGAAGAAGATGAGAAGTTAAAGCAATTTTTTGTTTTTTTTTTTTTTTTTTTTTTTTTTAGAGAGAAAAAAGCCCATTAGAATTTTTTAACTTTGTTGTTCTTTAACTTTGATTGTTTTCGTCTACATTTTTGTTTCCTAGGCTGCAAGCATCCATTTCACTTGCAAGACATTCATGTTGGTATTAGTGCAAAATTAAACTTAAAGTATCTCATGTATCGGAGGAAGTAATTTTCGGTAAAAAATGGTAAAATCATTCAAACTAGTGTAGACTTGTGCTATTGCTCGGTATTTACAGATGTTTCTTACTCAATATCTATATATATTATTAAAAGAGGCTTTTTTCGAGCGATATTARAGCGTCCACATCATCTTTTTTAGTTTTAGGAAAGTATATTATAAGATCTTCCAAGAGTATGAGTAAGATACTATGTAATATTTTTAATATCAAAGCTGTATTTTACATAAAAGAATATTTTAATTATCAATGTAACCAAAAAGTATAATACAAAACATTTAGAAACTTAGATATTTGGATTCGTTGCGAAAAATGCTTTAATTTGAGTATAAATTTCGTATTATTTACTACTTCCTTTTTTCCATTGAATTGTTTACATTTACTCTTAGCACAAATATTAAGAAAATGTGATATCTCTACTTTTCATATGTTTACTTACATAACTACTCTCATGTAAGCCCCTCATATTTTTGACACCCACCCGGCACCCACCGAAAGGTATAAAAGTAGACAATGGTATATGGGTCATTTAATTGATAAAAAAATATCCATATATAGAAACGTAAACAGTCAGGGGAACGAGGTAAAATAAAAAACGTAAACAATTCAATGTTATGAACGAAGCATTATTAGTTTCTCAAAATTTTAATTATGATAAAAGATGGTGTAGTTCTTAATATGTTATTTGTCCCACATTGAAAACTTATATGGATATTAATAGATAATATAGTGTTTGTTCATTATCTAATAGGGTTGGATGTCGAATTATGTGCGAAAAATATGATATATTACGAATAAATAGTTGAATTGTCCTACATTAAAAGATTATAATAAGGTGAACTGATCATATGATTATAAATAAGAGTCATCATTGGAACTTAGGTATCAACACAAAATCTTTTGAATCTCTCATGTATTGTCATAATACAAATAATAACATACAAATAATAAACACTTAAATATTTATAAAGACGGTAATATATTAGTGATATTATCATATGCTTACCTTAAGAAAAAACTATGAAAATAATATTATAAGATTCGTGGTAAAAAAAATGTTATCATTAAAATATAGATTTCATATAATTTGCACATATTAAAAATTGTGTACTTTTTAGTATGTTATGCTTCACATTGAAAAATAATTTAGGTGTGGTGAATACGTATTAATAATAAAATTGTCCCACATCGAAAGATTAACATAAGATGGAGTGATTCTATGATTATAAATATGAGACATTATTGGAACTTAGGTATCAATTCAAAATATTTTGAGTCTCTTCAGTATGTCTTAGAGAGCTTTTAAGAGAGTGTATCAATCCACAATATGATATATATTTTCTATGTTATATTGAAATGATGTTTATAATTCTTATTTATATTTGGCAAAAAAATATTGTAAAAAAATTATGAAAATTATATAATTAGATTTGTAGTAAAAAAGTGCTATCATTAAAGTATAAATTTCATGTCATTTGCACATATTTTAATTATAATAAAAAAAATATAAAAAAAACATACGAATATTAATAGATAGTATAATATTTGCACATATTTTAATTATGATAAAAAAAATAGAAAAAAAACGTACGAATATCAATAGATAATATAATATTTTCTCATTATTAAACCGGGTTTGATGTCGAATTAGGTGCAAAAAATATTGTGTATTTCTAAGTGTATTATTTGTTCCACATTGAAAAATAATGTAGGTGTGATGAATATATACTACGTATAAATAGTTGAATTGTCCCACATCAACAGATTATCATAAGGTTGGGTTATCCCATGTTTGACTATAAATAAGAGTATCGTTGAACTTCGGTATCAATCAAAAAATTTTGAGTCTCTCAAGTATTCTTCAACAATAACATACAAATATTAAGTCTTACAACATTTTTTTCATTAACAAAGTGTTTTATGTTTTATTTTATTTGAAAAAGATATTTTAATCATATGTAAACAAAATTAGACATATGATGCAAAATTATAACTAAGTTAATTACCCGTTGCAATGCACGGGTGTCAAACTAGTATTTATAGAAAATGGTTGCAGAGATAACAGGGACGGCCAACGGGGATGAGATCGTGACGATGGATGCAATGTTGAGCAAGAGTATAGCTTGTGTAGTTGTGTTGATGGAAACTTTATGAGACTTCTAACTTGTTTTTCACTTTTTCTCCTACAACTTTCTGTTGGGCTAATTTATCCCATTAGGCCCGTCCAATGTTATAGGACGGTCCAATGTTAGTACACAAATCCTATTATCCGTCCCATGTTAGTCCGTTTTGTTTCATATGAGAAGTTCATTTTGTTTGGGCTTAAAATCAAAATGGGGTTGAAATGTAGTGCTCTCTTAGTTCGGGTTATTTATTTACTTTGGTTTTGTTATAAAAGATTAAGGAGAGCGGAGGGAATAATTATTGAATGACAAGTTGAGCAAATTAAGTGTGAACAATCAAATTATCTGCTAACGCATTCCCAAAATACAAAGATAATCAATTGACTAAGACACATAAAATGGAATAGGTAAAAATGATTGGGATTGGGGCGGAGGGAGTTTTCTATTATCGTAAGAACACACATTGAATAAGACAGCATCACACTGTTCAGTAAGTAGATTATACATATGATGTATGTACTATCACCAATTATATAGTTTCTGAGCATGTAATAAAGTTTTTGAGTTTTGTGTTAAAAATTATGAGTTTTACTATAGTTTATGAGTTGATTCACGTAAACATTAAGTTAAAAAAATTATAATAAAACTCAAAAACTTTACATTTTGAGTTTTGCCGGAAAAAAATTAAAATCTAACTTATAAACTTTAATAAGTTCAAAAAGAATACACATATACTCAAACACAAATGAAATCTGAGGTAATAAGCTCAAAAAATAAGTTACATATGCTCAAAAACAAATAAAATCTGAAGTAATACATACTATGCATGTTGCTTTTTCTCGTGATAGACGGTCGATTTTTATAAACATAAATATTTTTTTTAATAAAAATAGACTGTTTCACAATATTAGACAAAATACGAGACTATCTCACAAGATAAAACGATTTCACCCAATAACGATTTCACCCAATAACTAAGATGATCCAAACTAGACCTGTCAAACGGGTCGGGCGAGTCGGGCCCCGGGCCGGGTCAGAATACGGTCGGGTTAGGGTCAGAATACGGGTCAAGAAATAATTTCTAACGTCTTTTTTAATCTATTTTTTTAATTAAAAAAATAATTTTTAAAAACGTAACACATATTTAAAATTAATATTTTAATCATATTCAACGTTTACATTAGTTATTTCAACATTTACATTAATTATATTGACATAATTATTAAATTAAAGTTTTTTTAATAATTATTTTAGTATCAAGTATTGTAAAAGTGATATAAAATTGACTTTTTAGTTATGTTTGTAATTTTTAATAATAAAAAACAATTTTTTAGCATTTTTTTTCAAATATAATATAAAAATATTAATATTTTAATAAAAATTTTGATTTATCTTTAACCCAACGGGTCGACTCGTTCGGGTCGGATCTTGACCCTAAAATAACGGATCATTTCGGGTTCGGGTCAAACGGATCACGGGTCGGAAAAACCGGGTTTGTAACCCTAAAAAACGGGTCAGGCGTGTTGGGTTCGGATCGGGTCGAGTTTTGACAGGTCTAATCCAAACTCATCTGAATTGGGGTCAGTGACTCACTGACTCGGTGTGGGTTCCTTCTTATTTGAGGCACGGTGAATCGAAAGCAAAACAATAGTAATAAGCAAACCTACGTCTCCAGTGCGACGAACTCGTTTTCCAATTCCGTCAATCACCATCCCTAATGTCGTACGGTAATCGCCTGTTCCATTTTTTATTGTTTATCTCCTCCCTTATTTTGTTATTTATCATCATTGTCAGTCGAGGATCTCAGTTATGCCCGGAGGAACCCGACCCCGCGCTCAGTTTTCGTATTTTAGTGTAAAAATTTATCATCCCCCATCCCCACCTCAATGATTAAGCTTTAAATAATCTCCGATTCCTTTTTTGTTTACTCCAACATACGCCACTCATCATTGTCTTACTTTTTTTATATTAATTAATTTATTTATAAGGATTGAGAAAGAGGAAACGTGGAGAACATGTTACTAAATCGAAACAGATATATGATAACTTAGAGATGGACCTAGCTGCCAAAGCTTCACCTTGGCTCGTTTCCATCATTTCTCATCACGTTCCTGGTTAGTTACGATTACGTCTCAATCATTTGTTTAACTTTAAATAATACTCCCTCCTATTTCCTATGTTGTTCCCGTTTTCTTTTCCGTCCAATTTCATTGTTGTTCCCTCTCTTCTTTTTTGGACAATTTTGTGTGGTCCAAAATCAATTTGATGTGAGGTCATGTGTATTGTGTGGTCCAAACGAGAAAAGGGAACGTCATAGGAAATAGGAGGGAGTATAAAAGTTGCGGTTTTTATTTCGTCTATCTCATTAGTTCATGGTGAATTTTAAAATAATAATTACTCCTTACCTATTGACTCGGACGTAAGTGGTGATTGTTTTTACGGTTAAATTTGATCTAATAGATGATATGGCGGAGCACGAAACAGGAACAGATATATATACCTACGAAAAAACACCAGAAGAGGAGATTATATTTCGGGGGTCTGGGATTGTCGTAGAATGCGAGCACCTCGTGGGTGGTAAATACTCTAATATTATATTTACCGCTGCATCTCTATTTGAACGCACAAATGGCGTCTTACCTCATGAAGTTAAGGTTGATGTGTATTTATCAGACGGTAAATTATTCAAAGGTCGAGTCATTGCTTGTGATTTTCACTACAATCTCGCTGCAATTCGGATTGTATCTTATTTTCCGATAGAGACTACCACTTTTAGGACTTTGGATGATACCCTTCCTATTTATCCTACTCATGGACTTCAGCAGCCTGGGCGTTCGTTTCAGATGCTTCCTCATTCTAACTTATTTAAGATTGTTCCCGGAACCAAGATTATTAGGCTTGTTCACACTTATCAACCCGCTGGCGGTCTTTCTATTTCTTCTGGTGTTTTCAGGTAGTGAACCGATACTTCATTTCATTGAAAAATGTTGTTCCAGAGATACTTCAGATTGTATCCTACTTTCCGATAAAAAACATGCTTCTCTTACCGTCTTCTCTTGTTTTTTGTTCAGTGATACTTCAAAGAATACTATATTGAATTGCAATGAGCTGTATTGGGTCAAGCAAGCCAAAGCAAATGTTGTAGTCTCGCTTTTCCTACCCTATTCCCTTTTCTCTAATTTTCATCTTCAAATGTTGGTTTTGACTTTTTGATTACTCTGTTGCGTTCATAACCTTTCCTCATGTTCTAATATTTGAACTTGACTTTGTGCAAAGTCTTTAGCTTCCGGACATACATGGTGCATTGGAGTAGTTTACTAACTAAAATCTTATATCTCGATCGATAGGATAAATGTGGGGGACCTGTTATGAACTGCTCTGGAGAAGTCATTGGTATTGGTTTTTATAATCATCCGTTTCTACCAGTGAACATAGTTTCAAGGTGGTGGGAGCATTTTAAAAGTTGGGGGTGAGTAAATGCTTCAGTTTTGCACTTGTGTCCAAGTTTGTCATTTGAGTAAGTTCAAGTGTAGAAACAGTCTTCCAGATGCTGCAGATGATCTCAGTCACTTTTTGGTGTATTCTGAGTGCATCCTATTTGCCATTTATTCATTTTTTTCGTTTTATAGTTTACATTTCTGAATCCTTGTATGAAGATATTCTGCTGTCGTTCTTTAATAAACGATTTCATATCATAATTTCCTGCTATTAACATGTTTATTGTTTCTAATATATTGATGTAGGCAATACCGTAGACCTTGGCTTGGCGTGGAAGTTGCCAATCTTTATTCTTCGAATCTAGAGTTTCTGGAGCATTTTATGATGAAGTTCCCGAATATCTCCACAGGTGTTGTTGTGGCAGAGGTATGTTCTTGATCGTGTTTACTTTATCAGTTTGATGACTCATTTCGTGGTAACTTAGACATTCAAAGGTGAAGAGATGGGGAGGGAAAGGGGCTACACTGGCGTCCCGTGGTTCCAACGGGTCAGAAATAAGATGGTTGTGGTGGGCCTGGTGGCGGCAGGCTGGCCGGGAGAATGACGGCCTGGGGGGGAAGGTTTATAGCCGAGTATGGGTGGGGAAGGAGTTGTTTGGCCTAGCGGTAAAGTTGTAAAGTTGAATATCATAATAATTTTCCTTAAAGAAGGGACTGTATTTTTGGTGAAAGTGGCCTTCATCCTAATCAAAGAACACCGGTGCAGGATCTTTTGTTCCCCGTTTAGGGCTCCCACTTCAGACCTAAAATGACTCGGTGACAACACCCAAAACTCACATGAAACCAAGTGACCCTACTCGACCTGTCTCTAATTGTTTAACAGACCCATATGACAAACCCATGCAACCCAACCCGACTGTCACATTTTTCAGGTCTAGCTTCATACCAAGGGTTCTTGTCGCTTGGTGCCCCTACTCTTTTTCAAACCACTTGTGCCTGAGAATTCGAAGTGTGGTCTCACCTTTCTAGTACTGTTTGTATTCCTTATAATTTATGTTGTGATATTTTAAAGTTGAAAATCAAACGTGCATCATGCGTCTATGGTGCGTGCTCACCGTAAGGCATGTGTTTATAACCTCAGGAAGTTATAATACTTCACCCAGCAAAACCAGAACCATACTTCTCAGAACCATTATCATCAATCACCGCGCACCCGCCCAGGTTCACCTTAAGGTATGCGTGTGGATGCCTCGGGTGGATGTTTAAATCAAATTATGCGCTCGTGCAGAATTACTGGGACTTGTCAGGATTGAGAAAGAACGAGGAGGGACATGATTTGAGCACGTCCCTTGAAATTATATCATGACTGACGCCAATGTGCGGACAAGATACTGTTTCTGGAGAGGTGGATAGATACTAGTTGCTCGATCAGGACCCTAGCTTTATTTTGAGCCAAAACTAGACGATGGGGACGAGTGTAGTGGTAAGGACCCTGGGATGCTCATGGAAGGTTTGGGCAGTGGTGATGTCACAATGGGTAATGGAGGACCAGAGGGTCAAACTAAAGGAAAAGGAAGAAAAGGATAGTTTTGTAATTTGATGCCCAATAATAGCAAACTAATCGTCAATAAGTAGCTTTTCACGTAATATTACGTTCCTTTGGTGTCATTGGCTTTGTTGGGAAGTGAAAAGGTGATAGGGTGGGATGGTATGGTGTGCATGAATACCTTAAACTTGTAAAGAGTAAGACCCTCCTTATAGCAAGGCTCTAGAGGAGTCTTGCGCTAAGACTTGCGTTAGGGCTGAAGAGTTTTTTGTGGGTGAGTTGAATTTTGGATTTCTTAGACCCATTTCATGACTCGTGAATGTGAAATAGTGGATCCTGTATAATGTTCGAATGTTTTGACGAATCTCAGGGATAAGGTTGGAAAATAAGTTTAGTCTAAACCAAGTCATAAGTATATAATTTTAATAATTTTGTTAGTTTAAGACTTATTTTGGTACTGGGATAGTGATAGTTTAATGTCTAATAACCTATTTCAGGAATGCCTTTTCTATTTTTTTTTTCTCCTGGTGTGGTTAGGAAGCTGATCAGGATGCTAAAACCTGTCGTTATAAAGTAGGATACTTCTGTAAGATTATGACCGTGTGTGTCTCTATCTAACCGTGGTTTAAACAGGTCACGGATGACTCGCCAGCATCTTGTTCTGGAATACGCCCTAAAGATGTTATCGTAGAATGCAATGGGCAGGTGGTCTCCAGTAAACTACAGGTAAATTGACAATTTTTTTTATTTATGTAGGTAGATATTCTCCTGCACAGTCCTCTTTTATTGGCTTATAGATAGATGGAAATATTCTCTTGTACACTTGGTACGTATTGAGATCGTTTCTTTAAAGGCTTTGCGCACTTGGTAATTGCTTGTATTATTGTATATTTGTCAGTTCTTTGACGTGATCTGGGATATGGTTGGGGAATTAGTAGAGTTCAATATTTTAAGAGAAAGTACCGGCGAAAAGTTGAAGCTACGCTTGATTGTTGGAGATACTACCCCAGATAAATTCTACAAGTATGTTCATTTTTTGATGAAACATAGAAGATTTTTTTTCTAATTAGATGACGCAGCTCTTTACGAACCCTAGGCTCTGTTTGACAAAACATTTCAGGTAGCTGATTTGGTTAAAGTAGCTTATTTGACCAAAACCGCAGGTACCTTATTTTTTCGTAAGCATTTGGCAAATAGCTTATTTAACCAAATAAGCTACCTGAAATGAAATGCTACCTAGAGTAGCATTTGAGATTTCAGGTACCTGATTTGCTTTTATTTTACTTTTT
>VHZZ01001410.1:91845-119103 GCA_009801015.1 Silene noctiflora | reverse complement strand
AGAAGATCTTGATTGCAGCGATAATTACTGATAGGTACATACATGAAGTAGCCATTAGATTTGATGAGGAGGTTTCTTGAGAACAATAAGAAGATAACCCTAAAGCTTTGCATTCTCCGGCCTTCCTTAGTCTCTAATTCTCTTTCAGTTTGTTTTCACTTAATGAATATTTAGGGAAATTTGATGGTTCTAGTTTTCACTGTCCGTTGTTGTGAGTTTACACTTATGCACTTTCCATGCAATGGTCTATTTGAGGTTGTGTTTGATCTCTAACTTATACATGCCCAACTTAGGTAATCTATGCAAAATGCTGCTTTGAATCGACAACAGGCCTACAAGTCTCTAGCTTAATAAAATGTTTCAGTAGCATTGATTCAAGGCATAAGATTTAGCCACTATGAGATTGTCCCACTGGTCATGCTCTCTAAAACTCAATTAAGACACTTAACTCTATCGGGATGAACTGCGGCCTTCAAGGCATCAGTGTCCGAGTGTGTTCTGTATTTCATCAGTATCCACCTGATTCCTCATCGAGGTAATGTGGTAACAGGGATGGTCCATGTCTCTGCTTGCTAGACACATTGTATTCATCTGAGATACCTATTAGCTTTCTGATGTGTGTTTACATATCTAATAACAGGGATGGTCCATGAATTTGTTAATTTCTTTGGCGTTGGCAATATCATCGGTCTTGCCTTGGTGTGAAAATTATATTGCCAATATTCATTCGTCTTGTTCCAAGTATCTGAGAGACCTTTTGGTGCCGTCGTCACAGAGTATGTTCTTATCTTATTGCGACATCAACAGTTGAGTACTTATTTTGGTGCCGTCGTCACAGAGCTTTTGGTTTGAGGATATGTTATATTTGTGGTTTCGGGATAGATCCTCTTTTACCTGGAAATAAAATCAGTTTGGTCATCTAGAATGTGACCAACTTATCGCTCATTGAAAGTTACCAATCCACCAACCGAATATTTCAGGCAGATATGCATGCGGTACTATACCTATAAGTCTATAACATGTTGCCAACTTTTCCCGTGCATGATTAGCAAATTTGGAGTTCCTTTTTCCCTTTTTGTTTTTCAGGAGTCAGGGTTAGAAAAGTGCTTGAATGTAAGTCAATTTTTTCTCCATTAACATTTGAGATCAGATTGCTCCAAATTCTAACCAACTGTTTCGAGCGGCTAGTCTTACAAAAGATACATCACCATAACGCTAATACAGTAGTCATAATAATCGGGCATAAGCAGTAACACGAACGTGCAATGAGACAACTATACATCACACATAAGACACATAGTTTTGCGACACACAAACTACAAACTGCCCCCGTCGTCTTCATGTCCCGCCGATTATCACCCAGTCACACAGACAGCACCACCTGAAAAACAAATCTACAAATTAGAATGACAAGCTCGGTAAGGGTTTGTATATTAGAATGATTTAACATCTCAAACTTATATGTAATATCTATATCTAATATCTATATCTATATCCTATTCAAATGACAGCAAAACAAACCATAACCAACAACAATTTATGTAAAGTTATGGGGAACTTTATCATAAAACGATACTCCGTAATATATTACAGAAAATCTAGATCTCACGAGTGAAGTCAATCCAAGGTTGACGGTATTGCTATCTGAGCTTTTAGAAACATGTTGATACGATGAGGATATATATACTTTTATAACATAAACCCTTCATTGAAAAAAAAAAAACAAACAAAAAAAAAAAAAAAAAGAGTAGAGACTTTATTATAGATAAATGTCCAAAAACACAAACTGGAAAACCAAGAATTGTACTAATGGCAAATTAAGATATCCTTGGATATAAATTAACAACTATGTGCAATACACTAAACACCTAAGAGCCAAGAGAAACGTATTTGCATATTATACCCGGTAACCCTGACACATTCAGAAATAACATTATAGGTAATGTAACTGTCCTATAGCAGTGTAAAAATTATGTACTCTCGCATGTGTTTTCAAAAAACGCACCTGTGTATGTGGTCCAAGTAAAACTGTCATTATAACAAGGAAAATATAACACTAAACCGCAGGCAAAACTCATCATAACGAAGATTTCACGAATTTAGTTAGAACGAGTCTACAACTTCTGAAAAACACAAACGAATTACTAAATTGTCATTACATTAATATATCTAGACACTAATCAAGCCTCAATGAACGGAACATATCCAACAGATGGAACAAGTCTATCACCATCAAACACTGGAATTCTCTTATCATACTGGAAAAACTTCAACCTCAGTAAGGTCAACTCTATATGTAAACAAGTGCCTTTTAACATAACTTTGGTGGTCAACTCTATATGTAAAGTGTAAACAAGTGCCTTTTAACATAACTCTGGTGGTGGTGGAGCATGCTTATTGACCACTTAACCAAAATTATACTAGAAAATCAACTTTAGAAGTCAACATAATCTATTTTCTATTTTCTGAACTCAGAAAATCGGATCAGCGAATAAAACTAGGTGACCGGAACGGAAAGGGTATTCATATGAATAACCGAAAGGAATAAGTATTGTTAAATAAAAATAGAAAAAGTCACCTTACCATAAGTCATCCATGGCTACGGCTACCACTTGGCCTTTTCCTCTGCTTTTTCCACTTCATACTTTCCGCTTTTTCCATTTCATACTTTCTAAAACAATGTTGAAGTACACTCACAGGCACAGCAAAGCATGAAGAGTTTAGATTGAACAGTATTAATCCAACTAACTCGTTGTTTTCAAGATTGAAAACAGAGCAACCTGACGATCCGGTCTTTATATCACAACCCAATCCCGAAAACTGTAAAAGTGGAAGTTCGGTATAAAGATATAAAGCTTCCGGAAGAATGTCATCCTCTGTCTCAGGAGGTTTAGGTGAGACATCTAGAAGAATGGTATCAAGGTCAAGTGGGTTAGGTATACCATCTGCATCAACATTTTGTTTGTTGCATGTCTCTATATTAATAGTATTCCCAACCGTCCGATATAGCGGATCACGATCCATGGTGTCAAAATGTAGATTGGTTATTTGATCGGGTGTCAAACGGGCAACAATAGAGTCGGAAACGTCATCAGCAAATGTTAAAGAGTTAGGGGGGAAAGGATAACTCTCAATGGCACTTAAAGTTGAATACGAAAGCCCATTATGATGGAGATATGCAAAGACATTTTTGAGAGGGAATTGTTCTTGATCGACATTACCAAGATTCACACAATCAAAATCATCATCATATTTGTTAACAACTTGATAAAACAAAATCCCAAATTCGGCGCATTTGTATACCAATTTTACATCCCATTGTTGGTAGTTATAATCATATGCTCTTACTTCAAAATCTTCTGGCTTAGATAAGTATCTAACAACCCCTTCATTTGAGACCGATTTTGTTCTTGGACATACCCCAAATGTTGTAGTCATCAATAAACCCGATTCATCGACACACAGAGCCCCAGCCAAATTAGAATTGTTTGGCACGCAATTAGCTTTAGAACATAATAACCAAATCTTAGGCTCAACCATTTTCGGGGTTGACTCCATCCTGATAATCTGTCAATGGCCAAATTTTAGTTTTTTTATAGCTACTATGCTAGTGTTATGAGGAACATACAACTTGGATTATATGGTCAAGCACATGTAAGAGAAATGAAATCAATTACGGAATATAAACTGATTGTTGTATTAGTTTAATACACAAATTAAAAGCAAATTAGTTAAAATATTCAAATCAATTTAATACTACTAAAACACAAATCGAATCAGTTTCGTACCCAAATCGAAAGCAAAATAATTTAATGCACAAATCAATTTTACAAAAAACAAATTAGTACACAAACCCATATGGGTCCGACCCGAAGGGTCTGGGTAGGATCTTTGACCGACTGTCATCCCTAAATTAAACTATAGAAGACCTAAATTAAATTCCCAAAAAATAAATGTGAATAAGCATGAACCTGAGGACGCCGGACGTTCAGCTAAGAGAAACCCAATTTTATGCTTGTGTCGGCGAGTATCTGAGGAATGTGAAGAGATGAAAGACGAAGATAACAAACAAATGAATTATGCTTGTGTTGGCGAGTAACTTTCATTTGGTAAAAAATTCTTCTTTTTCTTTTCTTTTTTTTTTTTTAAAAAAAAAAATTGGCGGGTTATGGGTCGAGTCTAGACCTGACAAACCCGACCCGACTCGAGAAAATTGACCCGATCCGCCCAATATCGGACCCGTCTGTTACCCGATAATATTAAAAAATTATGGTACCCGAAATCAACCCACTCTGACCCAACATAACCCGATACCCAGTTATATCTGATGCCCGATATTAATCTGAACCCAATAACATCCGAACCGGCTAAAACTCGACAAAAAAAAATACCTGACCCGAATGAGTCTCAAATAACCAATAATAATTAGGTTTTTTTGTTGTAAATAACCCCTTATATATACAAAATTTTACAAATAACCACCTAATATGTCGTTTTTTTACAAATAACCCCCATAATTCCAACTTAACTAACAAAATGAACACCTCAAATAGTTATGTTACGATTTTAGTTAAACTCGACCTTTTTACAACTCTACGACTTAATCATACCTAAATTACCCTTCATTATGATTATCCTTGTCTACCCATGTCTTGATTCATAACCCCCATATTTCCCCCAAATTAAATGAAATCATGAACCCCATATTTTCCCAGATCAATGGAAATCATTGTTGTTCTTCAATTACTACTCCTCCTTCCTCCATTCACGCCAACTTCATCAGTTGACTTCATTGCTAATTTCGTGGTTTTCCTAGCTCGAGTCAACCTTCAGTTTCGATTGTTGTTGTTAACCACAACTAATTCAGTGAGAAAGAACCCTAGTTTTGATCCAATCCAATTAATTTGAAGAGGAAATTGTGATTAATGATGAAGTAGTTGTTGTTCTTGACGAGGAAGATGAGGATTTGGAATTTTGGATGGATTTGAAGAAGAGAGTTGGGAATTAAAATAAGGATTATTCAAGCAGTGTTGGGATTGGATATAAACAAATGGGTTTTTCTACGTAATTTGCATTTTCTACTGCATTTTAAGAAACATACATAGTACCCCTTAGTTTACTTAGTAATCCTTCGTCGTACACAATTGTTAAATCTCCGTTAATGTTTCCGTTAAGTTCCAATTTTTCACCATCTTCATACCTACATTTACCAATATTCATAGTCTTCACCCATATCTTCATCTTTTTTACCCTTATGCTTTTCTTCTTTATATTAATCACTCACAATCTTCACCTATTATCCAGTTTCTCCTCCTACATAATCTTCTTTAATAGATTTCAACATCTTTGTTTTTCTTTAAACCCCATTTTCCATGTCTCAGTCACCATCTTGATTTTGGGAACAAGTGAGGATCATTTAGGGATTTTAATGGGCAATTGAGTACATAATTAAGGTCACCCAATAGCAATCAAGAACAATGTTTTCATCTATCATAAAGCTGTAATTATATAACAATAAAAGGGATATTTTACGACATTTCTGGGTAGCATCCCCAAATTTCTTAAAAATTGAAGAGAGAAAATTAGGTGTGCTAGAAACAAAAAAGGTAGATGTCTTTATAATTAGCCTTTATGAGTTAAGGTTGTACAAAAAAATGAATATTGGTAGATGAAAAGATGAAGAGTTGGGGGAAGAAGATGAAGGTTGTTTGATTAAGAGATAATGGGGTAAGAAAGTTGTGAATTAACGGAGAAACTAACAAGAACTTAACAATTGGGCACGACGGAGGTTATTAAGTAAACCAAGGGGTACCATGTATATTTCTTAAAATGTAGGGGTATTAGGTAGAAAATGCAAAAATACGAGGGTACCATATAGAAAAACTCTAAACAAATTGTTAACATGGGTTTTAAGATTGTTTTAGTGAGGAGTCTTGATTCAGGAACTTGGATCTCCGATGGGTAAAACAGTTCGAATTCGGGTTTGTTAGTAAGTGTAATCGAAAATGTTGTTGAAGTTTCTGATAATAAGGTGGTATAAGAGGAAATTATGGTTGGTTTAGACAAGATCATGTTGATTTTGATGCACGCAATGTGGATGATGAGGAACATCATGAGATTACTGATACGAGGATTTGATTGCTATGCCTAGTTTTGAAGGAAAGATTGATGATTTTGAAGCAAAATCTAATGATTAAATCAAATTAGGGTTCTCTCTCAATTGAATTTGGGGAGGGGGTAGGTTTAATTGAATTTATGAGTTGAGAGAGTAAAGTGGGGGTGTGGGTAATAATGAAGGGCAGTTTAGGTAGTTTACTTAAGTTTAAGTAGAGTCGTAAAAATGTCGAGGTTAAGTAAAATCATCAACGTAATAAAAATTAGGTGTTGATTTTGTTAGTTAAGCTGGAATTAAGGGAGTTATTTGTAAAAAATGGCATATTAGGTGGTTATTTATAATATTTTGTACATATTAGGGAGTTATATACAAAAAAAAAAAAAAAAAAATTAACTAATATCTTAATAACATATACTGATTGTGAATCAAAATAAAAAGAATTGAATGTAAAATAGAATTGCTGGTGAACTAGAATAAAAACAACAAAAAATCGACAAAGAGTTTGGCAAATTTATAATTTTGCTATATGTTGTGAGTTAAAGTAGTTTGACTTTTTTTTTTTTTTTTTTTTTTTTATATTTCTATCCATTAATCATTTTAGATTAACAATGAACGTGGGTGTGATTTTGGAAATGGCCACACCTAGGGCTGAGCAAAACCATATACCCGATAGTTTTGAAAACCGTATCCAGTATATAGTTTTAAAAATCGCAAAAATCACTATACAAATTTGATACGGTTTAACAGTATATACGGTTTTCGGGTACCCGGAAAAACTGTGTATACGGAATCCGTATACACGGATATGGTTTGCTGACAAGTGCCCAATCGCCCATATGTAGATTTGGTTGAAATAAGGGTGGGTCTAGGTTTGAAATTAAAGGTGGTGGCTTAGGTTAGTGACGGAATAAAATTGTGTTTGGTGGGTTGTTGGTGGTTGTTGGAGAAGAGGGAGAAGGTACGAGGGAATTGTTGACACCATGGTGGAGATTGAAGAAGATGACAGAGGTAAATGAAGGTCTAGTCTAATATTTGTTGATTCAGATAAGTTAGTAAAATAAGTCATAAAAGACATTCGAAGAGTGTAAAGTTGAAAGAGGGACTTTGCGCTTTTTATTTTTTGTATACAAAAACTTCAAACCGTGTCGGGAATCGTATATACGGTTTCGTTTTTGCCCGACCCGGATACGATACGGTTTTTATAAAACCGTATCGTATATACGGATGTTCAAATCGTATATATGGAAATCCGGATAACTCAAACCATATACCATATCATATTCGTATAATAAAACCATATCGTATATTTTTGCTCATCCCTAGCCACGACCCGATGACACGATGCACAAATTAATTATTTAATTTGGGTGGTTGAGTCGGGTCATTTTGAAGGGTTAGACTTAGTTAGCGTATCGCATTATTTTAATTTTTTTCATTGAATTTAGTTTTCGACATTATCTAATTTAGTTACTTTTTATTAAGTACCTTTTTTGTCTCAATTATTTGTTTACCTTTGAATAAAATACTTCTCACAAATAATATAAAAACTAAACAAATGATTGGGACAAAGAGGGTAAAATGTATCTAGGTACGCTTCACTTTCATTTAAATCAATATTAAACTTAATAATTGTCGGGTTATCAATTTCATCAAGACAATATTAGGCTGAGTTTATGTCATCAATCATCGAGTTTATCAGGTGTTGTTTAGGTCGATTTTGCGCGCAAATTGTAGCATAGTCAAATTGAAGTATTTAACTTCATATTTTGTTAATATAATCAAATTAACTAAAATGAATAAATAGGAGCTTAACTTAGGCCATGCTCTTTTTGATTCAAATCGTTTGAACTGAATTGAACTGAACTTAATGAAGCTAAATTGAATATTAGTAAGAGTTAATTTGTAAATAGAAAAACTGAATTGAACTAAACCGAATTGAATGAAATTGAACAGGCTGAACTTAAATGAGCTGAAATTAAGTCCAAAAGAACATGGCCTTATATGACTTAAACTGAACTTATAGGAGCCTAACTTTTCTAAACTGAACTAATAGGAGGTAAACTGAATTTATAGAAGCTTAACTTTTTTGAACTGAACTTATACAAGCTTAACTTTTCTTTACTAAACTAGCGGATGGTGACGATTAGACGAGTCATAATTAGTATAAAACCTGACCAACTGGACCTTAGTGTTTGAACAAACTTCGGTGTTGGGGGGTTGAAATTCGGGGACAAAGTTCTCTTTAAGGGGGGAGGACTGTAATACCCGTCCCATCGGGGGACCCGTTGACTTACCTTAATTGACTTGTATGACATTGACCATGATAGAACTCGTTGTGATAGACTCAGACTCGACCTAGTATGTGACACTTGACCGAGTGTGGGGCACTCGACCGAGTGTGAGGCACTCGGCCGAGTGAGGCCGACTTGGTCGAGTATGTTGTTACTCGACCGAGTGCGCGGTTGACAGCGTAATATTATATCACGCGGAAGTCATAACCCGTCATCAGTTTCATTTCATTTCTTCTCTTCTCTTCTCTTTCCCACAACCCTAGATAAGAATATCCCTTCCCTACCTTTCACCCTTCACTTTTATAGCATCTACTTAGGAGACCAATATGGGAATGGATGCGTGCATCAGTTATGACCTAGTTATCCGACCGTCTGATAAGGTAAGTCACCGTCACCATTTGTAAGTCTTTTGTTAGGATTATGGTTGTAGACAATTTAATTGTATCGTCGTTGTCGGTGCCGGTAGCGGTGTATCGTGACCATGTATGCGCTAACTGACGATCCTCAGATTGCTGTTCAGGTAGAGTTTCCCTACTCAGTTGGCTGTAGAATGGTATATGTATCAATGTGGCGATCTTTGTATTGTTTTATGATATGTTCATGATATGATGGTTATATGGATGTTATTGTTGGATTTTGGAGATTGTATTGTGAGCCATTGCGAGAAATGGTCTCACCCTCATTGTTCGCCTTTTGTGTTTCTCGACGCAAGGGGAATGTGCACATTAATGGACTTGGGTTCGCTCATGCGTGAGCGGGGATTTTAGTGGTAAGTCTGTGGTCCCCATTAGCGGCGTGGATTACCTGTTGCGATGGGTAATCTGGCAGGGCTACACACTTCGGTGTGTAGTCAGTTACTGGTTACTGTGGAGTTTGGAGGTGATGGTTCTGGTTACATTGGATGTTCATTTTCATGTGATGCTATTGTATAATATTATTTTATAGTTGACTGACCCCGTTTTATGTTTTCAAAACTGTGATGATCCATTCATGGATGGTGAGCAGGCTGACTTACAAGTGTAGTTGATGTGTTGGATGCCTTGCTGTGTTGGTGTTGCTGTGGGATGGGAGATCGTTAACATAGAGATACCAATAGTCTTAGTAGTGTCATCAGTTGTAGAATACGTTGGTATGTGTTGCTTTGTACTTCACCAGTTCTCGTTATAAAGTTGTAAGGTAATTAAAATATGTTCTCAGATGGTCAATTTGATATGTACTTACTTCGGGAAACCGAGATGGTAGCGCTCTTGGTTATCCGGGAAGGCCTAGTTAAGGCTCCTTGGTAAGTAGGGGGTTACACTATTGGTGAAGCTTGTGAGCGACATAAAAAGAGAAATGGTGGCTCGATAAATGGAGGGGAAATGGTCACTTCTTCTTGACAAGACACGTGGGAGAAATACGGAAGATCAAATACCTGTTTGGGGAAATGAGTTTTACAATATACAAGGTTCAGATGAATGCGACATGCTTTCAAGCTAACCCACCATTAACTTCCAATATCATTGGCTAGGGGTAGGGAGAGCGCCATGTATGCTCCTTCCCCGAAATGCTCGCTGAGCCCGAGATTTATACTGCCCTCGTGATGATTATGATAATGATAATGACGATGATAACGATGATGATTATGCTAATGAAGGGCCTCAAGTGCCAAGGGTAAGAAGAAGAAGAGTGGCTACCCCTCCCATTGTCAATCTAGAGGGGGAAGAAGAGGAAATTGAGAGATTGGAGAGTGGCCCGACCATACAAGACACGCCAATGTATGATGCGGGAACTAGTTCAAGCACCCTGTTTGAGCCATGGCAACAACAAATGTTTAACTATTTCCATGAGACAAGGGGGACTTTGGAGACAATTCGTGGGAGGGTTGAGAGCTCTCAAGCTTGACAAACACAACAAGAGCCAAGATTAGAGAGCTTGGAGCAATGCCACAATGTTTATGATCAACATCAACGGTTGGGAGCAGAAGCCAAGGCGGCCCAAACGGCCATGTTGAGAGAGATTGCCCAAAGGCAAGAGGACTCCATAGCTTGGCAACAACAACAATCCAAGCAATGGGAGGCCAACCAAGCCTTATGGAGGGAGCAAAATAAGTGGAGGGATCAAGTGAATCAACAATTTGGAGTCCAAAATGAAAGTCACCATCAATACATTGAGGTCCCCTACGAAGATGCCCAAACTCAAGAGGACTCTCTTAGCATAATCCGTGGCCTATTCGGGATGTCACTCCACTACAACAACCCCAATTACCAACCCCCTATCAATCAACAACACGTGGATGAAAGTTATAAAAGAGCAAGGAGAGTGTGGGAGAGCCGCGAAAGAAGAAGAAGAAGAGCAAAGGGAACCTATGAGCATGGCGGTGGCTCGGGTTCCTAACATGAGTAGGTGGTGAAGTTGAGGCCTCCTCCACATTGAGGACAACAAGGTTTTACACTATCTTGTAATATATGTACATAAGTCTTTTGATGCATTGAGTTCAAAAAAAAAAAAAAAAATGAAAAAAATGAAAATCTCGGCTAGGTGAAAACTGAAAACCCACAATGGTGGGCACCTAGGGAAGAATGAGAAAGGTGGCCGAGGACGGGATGAAAACCCGAAGGGCATCCTGGGTAAAATGAAGAATCGAGTCGCGAGCCACCATGAGAGGAAAGGAAAGCTAAGATGAAAACCTGAAAGAACACCTTAGGCAAAATGAGAGATTTTCACCAAAAAAACAAAATAAAAAAAATTGAAAAATATGGAAAAAGAAAAGAGAAAAACCGAAAAATGAGAAAAATACCAAAACTATGGAGGGATAAGAATGGAGTATAAGGCGGGTCTTGGAAGGAGGTTAGATTAGGCTTTAATTTCTTTTTGAGTCAGAAATTTGCTTCAAATTGGTGGATTTTTGTTGGCTACTTGGTTGTGATTTTTACTGGTGTTAGCCAACCAAGGAGCCAAGATTTCATTTGCGGAGTTATAAGGGGGTGAAATAAGAAGTTGAGGTTGTGTTTGATGGGAGTTTTGATATATCACTTTGTTATTGCCTTGGGATAAGGCAAGAGTGACTACTACTACTTTTGGTGATATAAGGAGGGCGGAGTTGAGATGATAAAGAGTTGGTGGCGTGTCATGTCTTGTATTGAGGGATGATATAAGAGGGGCGAGTGAGAGAAGAGTGAGTACAAAAATTTGAGTCTAGAGTTTTTATTTTCATAGGTGGTTGTTTGAGAGGGAGACATAAGAAGGTCATGGTGAGGGAAGAGTGATCAAATTCTCCTACACTCACTTGTTGGACTTGCGGCTTTTCTACTTAGTCTTGAGTTTTACTCGGGACGAGTAAAGTCCAAGTGTGGGGAATTTAATAGAGTCAGTTTAGGTCGAGTCAATAAAGTCCTTTTAATGTGTTTTTAATAAACTAAAAGCCGTTTTTTTAAGCTAATATGTGATTAATCCCGGTATTTTTCCATTTGTTGTAATTCAGACCTCTTGAGCTCGACTTGTGGCTACTCCATTCAATAGAAGAATTCAAGGCCTTTGACCATGAATTGAGCAGAGATTTCCGTCTTGAGCTAGCCCAACATGAATGTCGAAAACCGAGGTGCAACAAAAAGGAAGATTGGAGCACAAGTCCAAGTGATAGATCGAAATTTGAAGCTGCAAAATAGTCAAAGGCGCAGCCTACACACCAGGGCGCAGCCTGCGCATTTTGCAAGAAATACGGGCTTTATGTTTTCACTTGGGCTTCTTATGACAACCTATTGTCTAGGTTTTTGTGTACCCATATATATAGCTGAAACTTTTGAAGAGAAACCATCTCATGCTTGAATATTAAGCTTTGTAATAATTAAGACAAATCCTTTATCACTTTGATGTTAATATTTCTTCATTTCTTAAGTTGTAAGACAAGTATGAGGAGTTAATCCTCCTTAATTCTTGGTGTAATTCAATCAAAGTTTCCAACTTTGACATTGTACGACTCATTAATCCCTCTTAATTTATCTAATGTTCTTTCCTTTTTTCTTAAGTTTACATGTTGAGTGAATATTGTGTGGATTGATCACCCTTGCATCCTATTTACTTGATTATAGCAAATTCTAGGAAAAAGGTTTAATCTACCTAGACTTGTTTGAAGCAACCTTGATGTATGTTGATTTGGTTTAAAGGAAATATATGTTGAGTAAGAAATTACATGTCTTCTCTTGCTATTATGGTTTAATATAGTAGGATTGGATTCTAGCTACATCTTTTGGTATAATTTTCATGCTTGATTCTAGTCCTTCTCATGGTTTAATGAATAGGGGTTAGAATTGAAGGGGTCACATACATGGTTTAATTGTGTGATCCAATTTCTTAAGATGTTAGTAGTGGATAGATAAAAATAGAGGGTAAAAAGTCAAGTTTTGTCATTGTTGAGTTACTAAGAGCGGATTACAACAAGATTTCTCTCATATCTATTGCACACCTAGTGGTTGTGTTATTGTCTAAGTTGAAAAATTGTGCCTTTATTTCATTTTTATGCTATTTCAAATCAAACCTTTCTTCATTTATATTTTCCACATGTTGCTCATCGTTAATAGTCATAGTTTATGATTAGTGTTAGTTGTCAAGTTTTAATTGTCATTAGTTTCATAATTAGTAATTAGTTAGTTTGTTTAAATTCAAGTTTTAGTTTAAGCCCTTCTCTTGAGTTCGACCCTTACTTGCACTTCACTACTATTCTTATTTGCATAGTATAGAGTTGAGTTTGATTTAAAAATAGGTAATTTGGTAGAATAATTAGTTAATTACAACACCTATTTATTTTGCTATCAATGACCGACCAATTGAATGATTGTACCAAGGCTTGAGATGACTCGAAAATAATGATCACACTCCAATTCCGTTGCACAAAACTGATTAATTGTAATCAAATTAATGATTCCACACAAGAAACATAATTGAGCAGGAAATATTGGTTAGTGATCTGACAAGAATCACAAGATTAAAAAAGAACAACGACTAACGACCACACCACCCACATCTTGTCGTGATTTTCCTCTCTCCTCCATTTTCTCCTTTCTTATTTATTGTATTAATCCATACTAAATGTTCAGCTACCTCTCATTTACTCCCACCGATATCTACCCCCGAAAACCACCAATACCCACCTTAAAAATACCGTTCTCGTCGTCGAAAACACCAGATCTTTCTGCCGAAACAACGTGTCATGCCAAGTAGTATATATCTGTGAGCTCATATACTGTTTCCGGCCTCAGTCACTTATTTACCTTTTATATTCAGTGTGAGGAGCTGAGTATCTTAATCAAAGGTAAACAAATGATTGAGACGGAGAGGGAGTATTACAAAGAAGTCACTAGTCAGTCAAGGATTTCAGCTTGATTAAGGTACGTAGCTAACATGACTGATTCTTTCATTATGTTAATTAATTACATGTTGAGCAGTAGAATACCGTGAATATATACAGAATACTACGTAACTCACGCGGTGGCGTGTCGTCGTCGGCGATAGCCATTATGCAGAGGGGAAGCTAAAATTATTGATTTCTGCTACATGAAAAATCTCTTAAAATGCGATCTTAGCAAAGATATTAGCTAGACCGCAAGAAAAATATTTGCCGCTACTGTCGCTATCTTAGGGTGGTTTGTGTATGAAACGTGAATATTAGAGGTAGCCAACAAGAGCGATGCTAGAAATGAAGTAGCAAACTTTATTCTTGTTTTGTATGCTTTTAAGTGTAAGATCTGATGTTTATGTTTATGCCAAGATCTCATGTTTAAGAATTATTTGGTAGTAAATTTTGATAATTTTTAACTATCGATTGTCTCATTAGGGGATTTGAAGTAATACTTACTGGCTAACTCGATCTATCTCCGAGGGTAAGTTAGTAACGACAAATCTAGAATTAGAATTTTGGTTAGCGAATTTCTCCCATGTAGCATTATATTTGTGTTAAGCTTTTGTATATACAATTTTTGGTAGCAAAACTCAATAATCTTAACCACTTTTAGAAGTCCGAGGTAGCGAATACTACTAGCTAAGTTCCCTGCTAAAATTAGTTATACCAAGGAGAATTAGGAGTTAAGCATACAACTAGATGGACTTAAAATCTATACATTTAGCAAAAAGTTGCGTAAGGTGAAAGTCGAAACTCCCTTAATCTTAGGTCTCGTTTGGTTGACTCGGGAATTAAATTGATGTGTTAATTTGCAATGCACTGGAGTTTAATTCCTACATTAAAATTCACGGGAATTATCATAATTCGTTTGGTTACAATGTTGGAGATTTATTTTCCTAGAAATTTCCAATGACCATAAGTGGTTTAGGTAGTTTAATTCTCCCATCATGTTGGAGTTGAAAACTCCTAGGAATTTTAAACTACCTCAATTTACAAAAACTGGGGTAATCAAACAATCTCTAAAGACTCAATTCATGGGATAATTCATGGGATTCTATAATTCCCATGAATTGAAGTGAGCAGTCAAACGAGGCCTTACTGTTAAAAAGTTTTCATTTAAGCAAAATTTTTAAGTTTTTTCAACCTTATTATATCCCAACGTCTCAAGAATGTCTTTCAAAATATGAAAATTACACGATTTAAGATAGCTACTCAACATAAAAATTTCAATTTATGACAGTGGACTAGCGGATCTTTATGCATGGTGGTTGAGAGGAGTCTTATGCCCATCTTACACGATTTAAGATAGCTACTCAAGATAAAAAGCTTCCATTTTGTCAATAAACCCACTAATGATTTCAACATTGAACAACTTGATAAAGTCTTTTGGTAATTTGACCTTTCAATCAAAGGTTTCCCAAATTGTAGGCCTGTTATCACAATAGATGACACTCGTCTTTATGAAAAATATCATGAGATTTTGTTGATTGGTAAGGGAGTTGATGTGAATGACCAACCTTTTTCCATTAGGGTTTGCCATTGTGGTAAATGAGAACTAGAAGATTCAAAGATGGTTGTTGGCCTTGCTGCATAAGGCATTGTGTCGCACGACAAAGGGTATTTTTGTTATATCTGGCCGACATCCGGCTATCTTAAAGTCAATGATAGAAGTGGGTAATTGTTCGGAAGAGCCGTTTTTCATAGATTTTGTATTCGATAACATGCATCCAACATTAATAAGATGTTCAAAGATCCGGACTTGAATTCAACATTCAAGAATACTATTGTGCAACATCATCAAACTCGAAAAGTTAATTAAGAGAGAGAAAATTAATTTGATGAATATGAGTATTAAAGTTTAATAAAAAATGACAGTTCTATATTCATATTCGCTAAGTCCGCCTAATCAACAAAAAATTTAGAGCTTACAAATACAACCTTATACTAAAAAGGAAAAGAACCCTAAAATATCGGACTTCTAGCTCCGTTAGGACTCAAAACCGAGACATCTAATTAAACTAGAATAACCCTGGTAGGTGAACTAAGTGCTCCGCCAAACCACCGACTCTTTTAATCCGACACTTACACTGTGCATTACCATTTACTCTTGTTCCTGAAGCTTATCTAGAGAAATAGAGAGTTCCCGAAGTTTAGGGTTTGGTAAGTTTACATTTCCCCTTTTTCTGATTTGATTTGTATTTTGGATATTGTACAATGGAAAATGTTCGAACCTTTGTTTGGGTTTTGAAACCCATGTGGAAGACGGAGGACAGGGAGGAGGAGGATTACAAGGACGAGGATGAGGATGAGGACGAGGTGGTGGACGCGGAGGGGAAGAAGAAGGATAACGTGGTGCCTACATTTGGGGGTGCGATATGTATACATGAATCAGGTTTACTTTTAACGACCGTCACTGGTCTTACCTGTTCAAAAAAGCCTAAACTTGAAAAGGCGAGGGTGAGAGCAAGATGTTATCTTGGATTTTTCCGAGGTGTGAAGTTAGTTGAGCATTGGTTGGAATACGGATTAGCTTTGTATCAAATTAGCAAAGCAGAAAATGAGGTTTTTGAATATTTAAATCTTGACGAGGTGAACAATGTTGAATTGGCGTTATTGGATAAGATTTTTGCTTTTGTTCACACAGGAGGAAATTATTCGTTTAGGTCTGGCATTAGCAATTACCCTCCCCCTCCAATTCCCCCATTATTCTCCAACTTTCGGGTTTTTATGAATGTTGTGCCTGTAAAGCAACTCCCATATCTCGACCACAATTTGCCTCTTATACAAGTCTCAAATCTTGGAAACATTATGAATTCGGGGATGTCAGGTTGTCCGGTATTTAAAATGCAGAACAATGAGTTTTTAGGTTTAATTTTATTTTGTACTGGACAATTTAGTCTCGTAGTTCCTTTAAATGTAATTCGTTATGTTATCGACAATAGTAAAAAGCGAAAGAGGAAAGACGAAGCTATTGTTAAGAAAATGAAAAAAGGAAAAGGAGGGGGAGGGGGAGGGGGAGGAGGAGGAGGAGGAGGAGGAGGAGGAGGGAGGAGGAGAGGTGGTCTAGGAAGAAGAGGAGGAGTTAGAGGCTGGCAAGGTGGAGGAGGAGGTGGAGGTGGTCGAGGAGGAAAGGGTGGAGGTGGCCGAGTAAGAGAAGGGGCTAGAGGTTTCAATGATGCGATCAATGGATGCGGTGATGATGGTTGGCCATTGCTGACCTGTGATGTTGCTGAAGATGTGTTAATTGCCTATAATTCAGCCAATCCGTTCATGGCCACCGTAAACGGTGCTAATTCACTATCAGTGGTTGGTGGAGTGCTCTGCGCAAAGGCATCTATACTTCTCCAGGTATGCTTTTTGAGTTTCAGTTTCGAGGCATGGTAATCTGCTAGGTGCTCTCTCCAGCATGTATGCTACTCGGTATTGGACATTTTTCATTTTATTTAGGATGTTATGCTTATAACTTGAGCCTGTTCCAAGCGTTTAACTTCTGTTTTAGCTGCACAGTTAATAGTTTTTTGTAATGAACATGAAGCTACTGCTTTATGTTCTGTTTGATTTGTGGAACTTTCACTTGAATTATTTGTTCTGATGTTTTAAAATAAAATGCTTCTCAAAGTGATGTTACAAATGAACTACGGAGTATTTATAAAAAAAATGTTTATTGTATCTTTGCCATCGCTCAGTTTCACAAGCTTTTGTACAATTATCAACTATGAGTAAAAATTTTCATCACGTGGGTTAACTTTAAGTGCAGAATGCCTATCATTCTATTATATATCTCGAATAAATCGAAGTTGCAGTAGGCTTTTGCCATTAAAACTCCAACCTTTTCATTCTTATATATCCTACCCGCTACCACGAAGCTTTATACTTTATTGCGGAGATAAACTTGGGCATGTGAGTTGTGGGTTTTCACAAGATCTTTGCATAATTTATCTATTAGTTATTGACTAGAACAAACTTGAGATGCAGAACGTACCTCCTGCCGTGCTGGTTCATTTCTTGAGAGAGCATCGTTCTGAGTGGGCTGCTTTCGGTGTTGACACATATTTTGCTACAGTGTTAAAGGCAAACACTTGTGCATTTCCAGGAATCCAGGCTATGAGATTTAGCGGGAATCAAATAATCATGCTTCTTTGTCACACAATTGAGCATGAAGAAGTAAAATTCTGTCTTCAAACTGTTACAGTATTATTTTTAATTTAGTTGTTGCTTCGCTGGACATTTGGTCATTTCTGGTAGGAGATTATGTTTTATCATTTTACTTTTGTGTCATCAAATTCGAAGTTAAAAGTCAGCTAGTGTAGGATGCGTTATAAATATTGTTTAGGCTATCTACAAATTTGGGTTTTTGTTGCCACCAATTTATATCTTATTATCATTTTTACTGATATTTTTTGAAGGGATGGTGTATTTTCGTTGGTATCTAAGTTTAATATTCTGTTAAGAATTGGCATGTTTACATTTAACTTCTTTTTACTCCCCATTCATGAGGTTGTGCAAGTTGAATTAACAATATGTGCAAATGCTAGATGCTCAAGTTGATACGCTTGGAAGGCCATTCTCGTACAGTAGAAGATGCTTATATGTATGGAGAAATTCATCTCTTTCGGGTAGACCTGTCAAAACTCGACCCCACCCGAAAACCCGACCCGTTTTTTAGGGTTACAAACCCGTTTTTTTACCCTTGACCCGTTTGACCCGAACCCGAARTGACCCGTTATTTTAGGGTCGAGACCCGACTCGAATGGGTCGACCCGTTGGGTCAAAGATAAATCAAGATTTTTATTAAAATATTAATATTTATATATTATTTTTGAAAAAACTTGTTAAAAAATTGTTTTTTTATAACTAAAAATTACAAACATAACTAAAAAGTCAATTTTATATAACTTTTACAATACTTGATAATAAAATAATTATTAAAAAAACTTTAATTTAATAATTATGTCAATATAATTAATGTAAGCGTTGAAATAATTAATGTAAACGTTGAGTATGATTAAAATAATAATTTTAAATATGTTTTACGTTTTTAAAAATTATTTTTTTAATTAAAAAATAGATTAAAAAAGACGTTAGAAATTATTTCTTGACCCGTATTCTGACCTAACCCGACCCGTATTCAACCCGATCCGTATAACCCGATCCGGGACCCGACCCGTTTGACAGGTCTACTTTCAGGTGTGCTCTTAAGTCTCTAGAATTACGGTATATAGATGTGTTTTTGAACTGTTAATTCTAAGATTCATCTGCTCATTGTTAAAACTTAATATTCATTTAGAACTTTAAGAACTGTAATCTATACTAATTACCATTGGTCCTGCCAATAACTAAACCTATCACCAGATGATTGTGTCAAAATTTGAAATTTATTCAAGAAACTATGTTGTTATTGACCAAGTGTCCACTTATTGGTTCGTTCTTTTTTAGTTTTCTAATTTTTGGTTTCCCCTAGTTTTCAATTTTAATAGAGTTGAGGACTTGCTTTTCTTGTGTTTTAAAATATGCTGAAATGAAGTAAAACGACTAACAAAACTGTGTGGTTCTTTTTATTATGAAGTAGCTATTGTAGATGCAACACAAGTACACGACACTATATTCATTATGCATCATTTGAAAATGTCCTCTTTGTGTTTTAAACACTGGGATAAGACTATAAGAGTGTAAGACTATGTACATAACATCCGACATCCCTTACATTGCATTTAGTGGTACTTTGAGTCACTAGGTTGTTTTTTGCTGTAATCTTTGTTTTCTTCTAACCAATCAATATCCAATATTGGGTGATGTTTTAGTTCATTCTATCTTATTTATGCACCCTTAAATTATATATATATATATATATATATATATATATATATATATATATATATATATATATATATATATATATATATTCTGGCAGATATACAGTGGTATAGGTGATAATGCAGTTGGAGCTTGTTAGGAATTTGTTTTTGCATCAATCGATGAAATGTTTTCTGATGATGCTCCTTATTGCCTTCTGGGTTCCGTATTATTCTGTTGGCTTCAAAACCATTAACTTTGACTTAACTTACTGCTAAGCTGTAGAAACAGCAGCATGGTTTGACTTGGCAAAAAATAAGTGGGTGCTATTTCGTTCGTTCTTTCTTTCGTAAACAACCTTTCGACATTTTTCATCTACCCATCCCTCAGATTAGTTTGACATTAATCTTCTATTACAGAGTGTCAATTTATCATCCATCAGCGAATGGAATTATTCCCCTTCACTATCTTGGTTATTAAACTCACTACAGAACAATCTTAAACAGGACAATCCAACGAACCGAACACTTGACTTGACTTCGAGTCCTGAAGTGGGACTACCAACAAACCAGGGAGCTTCAGATGCGACGTTTTTTGGAAGTACACATTCTGTGTTGACCATCGTCTTTCAGCTCCCATTTGAGAGTAACTTGCCGGAAAGTGTTGCAACTATGGCTCGCCAATATGTTCGCAGTGTGATATCTTCTGTCCAAAGGGTTGTTATGGCCACAACCCCATTTGACTTAACTCCCACAGTTGGCCCAAAACTGTCTCCGGATTCTCCCGAGGCCCTAACCTTGGTTCATTGGATTTGTAAAATTTATAGGTTCGTCATTCTGTGCCTTTTCCTTGTAGATGGAGAAAGACTTTAAGCTATAACTCATTTAATTCTATATGCTTTTTTTTCTTTTCCTGCAGCTGTCCAGGTAAAGGGTTCTACCATAAATCTCAAACGGGTGGTTGGTGCAATTCTTTTTTGGTAAGCTTCCCTTTTCTAATTTTCTTTCAAATGGTGTTATCCCGATATCTAGATAATGGTTTAGAATAACACTGAATTTGAATCATTGCTTTCCAAATTCGGCTGTACTCAAAAGTGTTCTCTCTGTGAAGGCTTTACACTATGGCCAGCAAATTGCACAGGAGACGAGTGGGGAGGTTGTTTATGGCTTTGGTAGGCCAGTTTTGCGAACATTTAGTGAGAGACTGGACAGGTATATTCTTACTTTTGACTTTTATGTACGGTTCTTCTCCTAATAGTTTTACTGACGGCTTTCACTACAATGCTTTAAATTTTTAACATACAATTTCAACATTGTATAAGATGGACAAACTTGTTGCCCATGTTACCCTTTTGTTTCCACATTATACTTTTCTATAATTATTTGCTTACATGGTTGTTATTTGTAAAAGATTCAATGATGCGAGCTATGGATTCAGTGATGATGGCTGGACATTGTTGAACTGTGATGGTGCTGAAGATGTGATAATTGCCTGTAATTCAGCCAAGCCTTTCATAGCCACTCTAAACGGTGCTAATTTACTACCAGTCGTTGCAGTGCTATGTGCAAAGGCATCTATGCTACTCCAGGTATGATTTTCGAGTTTCAGTTTCCAAGTACGGTATTCTGCTACTTGCTCTTTCCAGCATGTATGTTACTGGGATAACTCAACATTTTTTATTTTATTCTGAATGAATTTGTACCCTTCAACTGTATGCTAATAAGGAACTGTTTGGTTAGGGGTTTAAAAGAAATGAAAAGGGAATCAAAGCTAATGATTCCCTTTTTCGTGTTTGTTTGACACAAACCAAGGGAATGGGATTCCCTCCCTTAACCCCAAACTCCTCCAACTCCTTACCTCTCACCCCCAAGGGAATGGGATTCCCTTTCCCCTCAAACCCCTTTATGCACCCATCACCATAAGTCCATAACTGACCACCACCGAATCTGCGACCTGTCGACCACCACCACCACCACCACGACGACACGACAGCCTCTCAACCCCACCTCCCACCCCCATTTCGAATTTCTATCCTACCACCGTAAATCCCACCCCTAAGCCACGAAAATCTCTCCCCAACCCTAAAACATCGGCATCTGTTGTTTTAGGGGACGGGGAGGGTTTTTCGTGGTAGGATGAGGGTTCGACTTGCGTTGTGTCTCTATGGCGGGGGCAGGGGGCAGGGAGAGGACGCCGGGGACGTGACTATGTTGCTGGTGTCAGTCGCAGTTGATGGTGAGGACGGAGGTCGTCCTTGCTATTTGTGGTGGTAATGGTTAGTGGTGGAGTACTGGAGTATAACAATGGTTGCTTTAGTCTTTATTCTTTTGAAAAGCAACCAAACAATAAGGTAAATTTGGATCAATGCCATTCCTTTCTCCCTCATTCCCTTTGTTGATTCCATTATCTTTCCCTTAGATGAACCAAACCCCCCCTAACTTGAGACTTTTCTTGTTGATAATGTTGCTGTGTTTTTAACTACAATTTCAGCTGCATAGTTAACACTGCTTTGTAATGAACACAATACCACTGCTTTACCTTATGTTGTGTTTGATTTATGGAACTTCTGTTTGAATTACTTGTTCAGATTTTTTAAAACATAGTGTTGTCAAAATCAGTTCATTAACTAAATTTTTTCATGGTGTGGATGAACTGTATAAGCAGAATGTCTAATATATCTCGCCTCAATCAAATATGCAGTAGGCTTTTGCCATTATATCCAATCTTTTAATTCTTATATATCCTACCAGGCTGCCACATAGCTTTAAACTTACGTGCACTGATAAACTTGGGCGTGTTGTATTATAGGTTTCGCAAGATTTATGCATTATTCATCTATTAGTTATTGACATGACACATGATAGAACAAACTTGATGTGCAGAATGTACCACCTATTGTGCTGGTTCGATTGTTGAGAGAGCATCGTTCTGAGTGGACTCATGTCAGTGTTGATGCATATTCTGCTGCAGCGTTAAAGGCTAATTCGTATGCATTTCCAGGAATGCGGGCTACGAGATTTAGCGGGACTCAAATAAACATGCCTCGTGATCACACAATTGAGCATGAAGAAGTAAATTTCTGTATTGAAATTCTTATTTTTTTTCTATTACCTTAGTTGTTGCCTGTGACAAATGGGTATTTCTGATAAGAGATTATGTTTTATCACCTTAATTTAGTGTTGACAAATTCAAAGTTAAAAGTCAGTAGGGGATGCATTATGAATATTGATTAGGTTATCTCTTGTTTATATCCTTTTTGCTGATATCCTTTTTGAAGGGATGGTGGATTCATTGGTGTCCGTCACTAATTTTAATACTCTGTTAAGAATTTGCATGTAAACATTAACTTTTTGTTACTCCCTATTCCCTATTCATGAGATATTCGTGCAAGCTGAACTAATATGTGCAAATGCTAGATGCTTGAGGTGATACTGTTGGAAGGCCATTCTGTTACAGCAGAAAATGCATATATCTCTGTAGATATACATCTCTTACATATATGATCCTAAATTTCTAAAATTATGGTATTTAGGTGTGTTTTTGAACGTTTTTTCTAAGATTCTTTAAGGTCATAGTCAAAACTCTAAATTCATTAGAACTTTGAAAACCTGTCGTGGTCTTGTAATAGCATTGGTAAGTTTGTGTTACCCAAGCGTTACTAATTGATTGAACAGTTGGTAGTCAAAGTAAATAATAGGACAAACCGTGCTCTTTACGACTTACCTTCTTACTGATGCTCCTACCAATGATTAAACCCATGTATTTAGAGACTATTCACTACTATAAAGGAGGTAACCTGTGTTCGAGGAAATGATTATCTTATCAAAAAGTTGATTTTTATTTTTATTTTTTTAAAACTGTGTTTTTGGAGACTTAATGTTCCATTATTGGTTCACTCTTCTTAGGTTTTCTAACCTTTATTTTCTCGTTTGTTCCTTATTCAATAGAGCTGAGATCTTGCTTTTCTAGTGTTTTGAAATAATGTTAAAAATTAAGCAAACAACAAAATTGTACACCTCTTTTGTGATGAAGTAGCAGTTGTCGATGCAAGTTGCAACGCTATTTTCATCTTGCGTCGTTTGAAAATGTCCTCTTTGTGTTACAAACACGAGGTAAGGGTGTTAGATTATATATGTCCGACATCCCTTGCTCCACCTTTAGTGGTAGCCTTTGAGGCACTAGCTTTTTCCGTTTTTTCAATTGTAATCTTTGTTTTCCCCTAATTGATCAAGATCCAATATGGGTAATGTTTCAGTTCTTTCTTAAATCAGATATATTCTGGTAAATATGTAGTGGAATAGATGACAGTGCAGTTGGAACTTGTTTTTGCACCAGTAGATGAATCTTTTCATGATGATGCTCCTCCCTTACTGCCTTCTTGGCTACTTATTAGTCCTTTGGATTCAAAACCAAGTTTGCGTACTGCTTCGCCGTAGAACATTTTTGACTCACCAAAGATTAGAATTTAGAGGGTGATAGTATGTTCATTCTTTCTTTCAAAGACAACCTTTCGACATTTTTCATCTACTCATACCTCAGCTTAGTTTTGGCCGTAATCTATAACGGAGTATCATGCATCACTGGATGTAACTGTTCTCTTGCAATGTTTTGATCATCAACTCACTACAGCACCATCTGAAACAGGACAATCTGACAAACCGAACAATTGACTTTACTTTGGGTCTTGAAGTGGGACCACCAACAAACCAGGGAGCCTTGGATGTGACAACTTCTGGAAGGACACGTTCTGTGTTGACCATTACCTTTCAGCTCCCGTTTGATAGTAACCTACAGGACAGCGTTGCAACGATGGCTCACCAATATGTTCGCAGTGATATTTTCTGTTCAAAATGTTGCTACCACTAAAGGGAAATCCCTTTAGTAACCTACAATTTCCCTTTTCTGGTTAGCAGAATTGGGTTGAAGGAATTGTCTGCCTCGTAATCCCTCCCCTCCCCTTCCCTCCAATTTCTTTTATCATCAAAGGGTTAAGCTATAACTCATTTTATTATGTGTTTTTTTTGTTTCCTGCAGCTGTCATATGGGAACCGGATTGCTTCAACATCTTCTGCTATTGATTAAACAGTATTGAAGCATCTTTGGTTTCACTAAGATGCCATTTTTTGCTGCTCGTTGAAGGTATGTTGTTACTACTACTAACGAGCGTTCTCTTCTAATTGAATCCTTGGGAATTCCATTCATCCATTGTCCTAAGTTTTGAGCTAATCCCACTCTGGTATTTACCTTGGACCTCCAAAAGTAAAACATTCTTCAAAAGTTCAAATCTCTTGACATCCTGGGAAATGATACTTTGCTTATCACATTTCTTATTTAGGCCGTCATTAACCTATCACTTCTCCTCACTAGATTCATTTAAAAACTAACCCTTCCAATTAATAATTAACCCACTCAAACAAACCTAGTTTAAAACCCCGCCCTCACAACTAACCCTACCTATTAACTCTATCTAGATCTGGATCTGGGTTATTGGTCGGTTTTTGCTTTTATGGGATAAATATTTGCTGACAAGTAATGCTTCGAGGATAAAGCTGCGAGTTGGAATTTCAAATACATTGCGGTAGTGAAGAATTATAATTTTATTTTATTTTAGAGTACAAAGATTGAAAAAAGAGTGAATCTGCAACTTGTGTAACTCAGTTTTGTGGATGAGGTCTTGATTTCAATTATCCATCTTTCCGAAACCTAACTGAATTTTGCACTTGCGCAGAAGCATTGGACTTGTCAAGATTAAGAAAGAATGAGCGTGGACATGGTTTGAGCACTTCTTTTGAAATTAGGTCATGGCTGGACGCCAATGGCCTGATGGTATTGTTCGCTTGTGCAGAAGCAATGGGCTCATCAAGATTAAGAAAGGATAAAAGTGGACATGATTTGAGCACGCCTTTTGAAATGAGGTCATGGCTGGACGCCAATGCCCCTATGGTAGGATTGGTGATGGAAGGTAAAATGGAGATGTCGTGAACGCTATTGGGCTGATCTGACTATCAGAGAAAAAAAAAGGGAAAACGGTAGTTTGTCAATTTGACGTGCTATTATTAGTAACGTACTGGTCGATAAATAGCTCTGAACGTGATATGAAGAACGTTCCCTTTGGTGTTAATGGTGTTCTGGTAGTGAAAAAGGTAATAAAGAGAGATGGTATGTGTCTTTTGGTGCCAATTGTATCAATGGGCCGTTACAATTGGAACCTCCGCAATCAAAATTGGGCTCACTCGACTTTACTCATTCTTTAGCCCATCCTTGACGGGTCATTAGCCCAATATAATACGATCAACGCTAAAAAAGTCCAACAACTCTTTTATAGGATCTTCCTATAACATATGATGGGCCCAATAGATGCGCAATCACGATCGACACTAGGCACCATCATTTGGAAATCTGATATTGGAAGATCTTGAATTAAAATCAAAATCACCCTTCTAAACCTTAACTTGCTATTTTAACTTGAATACTCGCTTTTTTATGCTAAGAACGTAGAAATTTAATGTTGGGGTTTGAATCCTAACCCCTTGTGCAAGATCAATAACAACAATCTGATTAGTACGACTCCATAAAGCACCCTCGAAGTTGCTTGTAAGATCGTCTAAGTTATCTTTGGGTATTTGAATAGTTACCATCTATTGTAGATCGGTATATGTAACATCGTCGACCTAACTAGTTGCAAAACTCCCGTAAAGTAAATCGAACCATGAAACACTTCTCACAGAGACAACTACAAAGCTTAATTCAACTAGAAAACTCCATGGAAAGTACCATCCGTTACACATTGATGTGCCAGAATAAACAAAAAATTCTATGATTTTCTACGGTTTCCTCTTGTGCAACCTTTATTAGTTTACTATGGTTCTAATTCACTAAAACATTTATAGTTTGATCTTTCAAATCTTTTGTGTGAGCCATTAAGAATGATGTCGATTTCTGAAGCTCACGTAAGAACTTATAGAGCTCTACAAGTGTGTGATCTGTGTCAACAGGGATACGCAAAGTGCAAACATCACAGAAATGTACAAAACATGAGAAATTACGACGATATGGATGGATACTGAATTACTGCATAATGAATTCAAGCAACCGAACTTACATGATCCAAACTTTTGTTTCCAACCGGAAAGAATAAGATGGTTGGGAACTCATCGAAGTGACAAAAGTAGCACAAATATCACTACTGCAACTAAAACTATGAGAATATTGACATTACTGCTGTAATAAGTAGCTATCATTTATACTTTGTATGTCCTACTAGAATTGTTAAGCAGGTAATTTCAATCGGGTCATTTTAGCGGAGTCTATGCTGACCACTCTATGGTTCACTTTCGTTTCAATGGTTGCAGCTCAATACTTAGGTGTCATCATATATTAGCTGATTCAGGTTGTTGGTTTTGAGTGAGGCCATTCAGGTCTGGCACAGCTCGGGTTGTCATGATGACGTTGAGTTGGATCAAAAATTTACGACAAGGGGCGGAAAATTTCAGGGTTGAGCTAGTAACGCCATAAGTTTAACATAAATTTATCCACATTTCATAACAGAGATGAAGAAAATAAATTAAATTTATCCACATTTCATAACAGAGATGAAGGAAATAAATACACTACCAACATTCATGATAATGTAAGCAACACGAGCAAAATGCGAAAAAAGCTGATAAATTTTCGTCTAGCTA